>VMDO01029047.1:6833-23230 GCA_007922755.1 Pedetes capensis
ATTACTTAACTCCTAAGGGTTAAGGCTACAGATAGAATGAAGGACTCTTGACTTCTAACAACCTTTTCAATTTATTTGGCTGCATAAAAGGTTTCAAATTCAAAGGATATAGAAATTTAAACTTGCAAATATGTGAAAGAGAAACAAGGTAAAGTGCATTTGGAGTTAAAGTGATAAGTTTAATTTTCCAGGAAATTTTGAACTCATGGACACTAGACTATCACTTTTAGACCATAGCATTTAGATCTATTTATGAAGCAGCTGCACTGTTTAAATACCCTAGATAACATCTAGTTTTTTTTAACATGACATCTTTCTCTAAGGTCAAATCTGAAAGGCAGAACTAGAATTGTGCAAAAGTCAAGTGCATTCAATATTAATTAAAGTCATGTGCACTGAACACTAACATATTCTGTCATAATACCAAATAATCCACATGACAGATTGGCATTAATTTGCATTGCAAACTAATAATAAACATGATCAACTACATCAAAATGGGAACACACATCAATTTTTATTTTTCTCCATTCTATTCAGCAGACATCAGTGGAATAAATACACTTGAGGTAAGGAAGATAATCGCCATGTAGCTCCTCTATAGATACATGATGGCAGGCTTTATGTGGTTCTAAACAGTAAACAGGAGCAAGAACCATTTTATTTTTCCCATTACTTGGCGGATATTGAGATCCAATTTTTGCCACATGGAAGAGAATTAAATTGTGATTGGGACATTTATGGCACCCAGCAGCCTGACTTACTTTGTCTACTCAGCATTTCAGAATATACATCATTGCTTGTAATGTCTAAAAAATGCACATTATTTAAAGGATACAAGCCAGAACAAAAATGACATTTCTAAGGTCCATGAAAATATTGAAATTCAGTAACTTTTAAAAAGTGAATAAGTGGAGGGAGAGAGCACCATCAGAGAAGTGAAGCTTTGTTCCAGCAGGAAGAGAAAGTTACTACCTTCTTAGCATTGGG
This sequence comes from Pedetes capensis, assembly GCA_007922755.1. Lineage (NCBI taxonomy): Eukaryota > Metazoa > Chordata > Mammalia > Rodentia > Pedetidae > Pedetes > Pedetes capensis. The sequence goes on from VMDO01029047.1 coordinate 7,824, forward strand.
TCACCAAGAAACCCACCAACAATTCCTCTAGCATGATGTGGACTGCACAGAGAGTGGAGAGAGTCTTGGGGAGGATGAGTTTGGAGGGGGGAGTCCAAAGTAGAGAAGCACTACAGAAAATGCTGCAGACAATATGTCATCATCCCAATCACAGAGCACAGAGAGCACACAGTTGAGGGACAATTCCACACGGGAGCCTAGAACTCAGATCTACTGCAGAGGTCAGCCCTAGTAACTGGCCAAAATCCTGTTGACAAGACACTGGCAGCACTTCCTACAAAGAGAAATTGGTGAGTGAACCCCCAAGGATGGAAAGCATAGTCAGTACCGACAGCATAGTCTGCCATCTCCTCACTGAGGATGTCCTGGCTGTGCAGATTACAATAAAAGAGCAGTATGACACAAGTCCCACACGGGAGCATAGACCTCACACCTACTGGAGGTGACACGATGTCCACCCCACTGCAGCATGAGTTCCATGAGTGAGCATGGGGGTTGGAACATGTGAGAAAGGGCGGCATTAAGCCTCTGCTGGCCACTATCTGCTGCTGCTGTTTGGGCTGCTCTCTCTGAGTCGAGACCTTGGTGTTTGAGATCTGTGGGAGGAGCAGAACCTTCAGAAGGACTGCAGGGGATATGCCACCTCCTTGCTAATGCAACACTGGCTGTTCACCCCACAGGGCAGATTGATGAGTGCACCCAGAAACCAGTTACTGCTGGAGAGCACAATATGGACTTTCCGCCATCATCCCTGCTAGAGGGTTGCTGTCCAGAGACCCCCTCCCCCCAGACCTGCCAGCTTTCCGAGAAAGAGCATATAGGGAAAATTCCTTTCCTTGTGGTGAAATTGAGAACACTCAGAATAAAGCTGTCATCACTGCTTAGGAAATTTTACACCAGAGAATAATTAAAATTGGACTATAGGGAGAGGCAGACACGGCTAAACAACAACCCAACAAGACTTTCCTTGACAGCAACAGGCAGGAAGGAGATAGTGTGGGGTTTCCAGCAAAGACGCTCACTTGAGCAAAGTGTGGTAGGGCCCTTTCAGAAGGTCCCTGGTGGTAGGATGGAAGGTGCTCAAACTGGATGTCTCCAGCACTCTCTAGGGAAGAAGTCAAATGAGGGACTGTGAGTATATGAGTGAATGTGAGGAGGTTTTCGTTGTTGTTGTTATTGTTGTTTTAGTTTGACTTTTCTCTCTCTTTTTCTTTTTTCTTTCTTTTCTTTTTAGCTTTCCTTTTTATTTTTTACTTTATTTCATTTTCTCACTCTCTTTTCTTTTTCATTTTTTCTTTTTTCATTTTCATTTTTCTCCCATCTCCTCTCCTCTCCCTGACAGAGATGTAGAGATGGTTGCCACATTGGCCCCCATGTCCCACTGGAACTGCAAGCTGAAGATCCCATGGCTTGGTGAAGAGCAACGTAAGAACTGGTCCAGAAGAAGATGTATCTGGGGCCTGGTAGGGCTTATGACTTGGAGTAATAGTTCCATAGACCGGATAGCCTAAGGCACTTCATTTAGGCAGTGGGCCAATTGGGGGCTGAGAACACAAGGGACAGTGAGAAACTGAGGGGGCAGTGCTGAATACAGAGTTTGCAGCAGAAACTAGACATTGGGCACTGAGGATGCAAACTACAGGCCAGGGAAATAAGAGAAGTGCCAGTGACATATCATCACCAAAACTTAAGGGAATGTCAAGGGGACAATCTCTTTACACATGGATAATGTAAGACCTAGCTCCCCAGACCAAGCAATGGACAAGCCTCAACAGAAAAACACACAAGACATGAAAAGACATGCTGGATAGGAAGATCCTATAGACCAAAGCTTCTCAACAGATAACATCAGAGAATCCCAATTTCTGGAGATGCCAGAAGCAGAATTCAGAACTTTGCTTACAAACATGCTAAGTGACATCCAAGACACCACTGCCAAATCTCTTGAAGCTCTGGATAAAAAGATATCTCATTTGGAGGACAAATTCTCCAAAAAAACTTGATTTAAAAAAAAAACAGTCATCTTTGAGATGCAAGGAAAGTTGAATGACCTTAATATTTTAACAGAATCTTCAGTCTCCAGAATAGATGAAGATGAAAATAGGAGAGCCATAACAGAAGAACAAGTACAAGATATTAGTTACTCACAAGCCAAGATAGAGAGAATGATGAAAAAATATCAACAAGATCTTCAAGATGTTTCTGACAAAATAAGAAAACAAAACCAAAGAATTCAGGGGGTCCATGAAGAACATAAAACAACATGAGAGGATTAAAAAAATTATTCCAAGAAATATGAGATGAAAACTTACCAAATCTAAGGCAAGGGCTGCTGTTGTTGTTGTTCTTAGGTGCCGTCGAGTCAGTATCCGGTATCCGACTCATAGCGACCCTCATAGGGTTTTCAATGGCTGACTGTTTTGGGATTGCCTTGGGAGTGGATTTCCAGGCCATTCTCCCATTTTTGCAGTGCTGGGAATTGAACTCGGGACCTCAGAGATGGCAGCGCAGTGCTGTACCAACTGAGCTAAATCCCAGCCCCAAGGCAAGGGCTGGATACCTATAAAATTGAATCATTCAGAACACCAACCAGAGTAGACCAAAACAGACCCTCCCTACTACACATTACAATTAGAATGCTAAATTTAGAGGGCAAAGAAGCTATTCTGAAAGCAACAAGAGAGAAACACCAACTCATCAATGAGAGCAAATCCATCAGAACAGCCAACTTCATAACAACAACATTAAAGAAAAAGAAAGCTTGGAGAGACATCATCTAAGCTCTGAAAAAAATAACTCCCAACCAACACTACATTATACGGTGAACTTACCTTGCAAAATAGAGGATGAATACAAGATATTCCATGATATAGCCCTGTTCAAATGATTCACAGCCACCAAGCCAGTATTGCAGAGGATCCTCAATCAAATGCCACATACAGCAATGTAAGCCAACCCCACATGGAAAATCAAAGAAATGAACAATTAATATGAGAGGTTAAGAAAGAAATAAGATAAATATGAATCAAAAGCCAGTAATAAATAACGATTTGATGCATAATAATGAGCACCTCTCAATAATTACTTTCAGTGTAAATGGTTTTAACTCACCAATTAAGAGACATAGGTTGGCCAAGTGGATTAAAAACATAGAACTTCAATATGTGGCATCCGTGAGACTCACCTAACCCATAATGACTGTAACAGGTTGAGAATTAAAGGTGGGAAAACAATATGCAAAGTAGGGGGTAGAAATAATGCAGAAGTTGTAATACTAATTTCCCATAGATTAGACTTTGACTGCAAACTAATTTAAAGAGACAAAGAAGGGCACTACATATTCCTAAAAGGAACAATCAACCAGGAACCCATAATGTTACCTAATATATACATATATATATATATATATATATATATATATATATATATATATGTATGTATGTATGTATGTATGTATGTATGTATGTATGTATTCTCCAAAAGCAGGGGCACCTTCATTCATAAAACAAACTTTATTGGAGATGAAGGAACATATTGGACTGGTCACAATAATTATGGGAGACTTCAATACTCCACTTTTGTCAAGAGACAAGTCACCAAGCCAAAAAATCAGCAGAGAAATGACAAACTTAATTTGCACCTTAGACCTACTAGAACTTACAGATGTCCACAGAATATTCCATCCATCTGATGAGGAATACACATTCTCCTTAGCACTACATGGAACTTTTTCTAAGATAGACCACACTTTAGTATACAAAAATAGCTTCAACAAATATAAAAAGTAGAAATCATCCTCTGTACCTTATCAGATCACAATGGAATAAAATTTGAACTCAAAAATAAGAAAAGTTCAGAAATTTTACAAATTCATGGAGACTAAGTATTATACTACTGAATGATCAATGGTTGATCAAAGAAATAACAGTGGAAATTTAAAAATTCCTGCAAAAATTGAGGATGAGAACACATCCTACAAAAATTTATGGGATACAACAAAGGCAGTTCTAAGAGTGAAGTTCTTAGCAGTGACTGCCTTCATCAATAAATGAGGGAAGGCCCAAGTAAATAACTTAATGACACATCTCAGGGCCTTAGAAAGCCAACAACAAACCAATCCCAAAAGGAGCACTTAGAAATTATCATGGTGAAGACAAAAATATATAGAATCTAAAAAGATAACTCAAGGAATTAACAACACTAAGAGCTAGTTTTTTGGAAATATTAATGTAACAGATGCTTCCCTAGCCAGTCTCATCAAAAAAAGGCCAAAATTGAAAAAAATTAAACATGAGAAAGGAATCATAACCACCAATACTAAAAAATCCAGAAAATCATTAGGGAATACTTTGAGAACTTGTATTCCAAAAAAACTGAAAATACAGAAGAAATGGATAAATTTATTAAAACCTACAATTTACTAAAATTAAGCCCATAGGACATAAGCAATCTAAACAGACTGATTACATACATCAAAATATGGTAATAAGAAACCTCCCCAAAAAGAAGAGCCCTGGCCTTGACTGACGGGTTCACAGCAGAATTCTACCAAACATTCAAAGAACAATTCGCACCTATATTTCTCAAACTACTTCAAAAAATACAAAAGAAATGAGCACTGTCAAACTCATTCTATGAAACCAGCATCATCCTGATACCTAAACCAGGCAAGGATACATCTAATAAAGGAAACTATAGACCAATTTCCCTACCGAACACCAATGCAAAAATTCTCAACAAATTCCTGGCAAACTGAATTCAGCAACATATAAAAAAAGATTATAAATTATAACCGAGTGGGATTTATCCCACAGATGCAAGGCTGGTTCAATATATGAAAATTGATCAATGTAATTCCACGTATCAAGTGACTTGCAAACAGAAACCACATGATCGTTTTGATCAATGCTGAGAAGGCCTTTGACAAATTGCAATACCCTTTCACAATAAAAACCCTGGAGAAGATACGCATAATAGGAAAATGTCTCAATATCATAAAGGCCATTTATGACAGACCTACAGCCAATATCATATTAGATGAAGTAAAATTGAAACCGTTTCCTATCAGATTGGGAACAAGGCAAGTGTATTCACTCTCTCCTACCTTATTCAATATTGTGACCGAAGTCTGAGCCAGAGCAATCACACAAGAGAAGGATATAAAAGGGACACAGGCAAAGAAGGGGTAAAATTATCCTTATTTGTGAATGACATGATCCTTTACATAAAGGACCCAAAAAACTCCTCTAGAAGATTTTAGACATAATTAACTCCTTCAGAAATGTGGAAGGATACAATATTAACACCCCAAAATCAGTAGCCTTCCTTTACATCAGCTATGAATAGGAAGAGAAGGAAATTAAGGCAGCAATCACTTTCACAATAGCCCACCAAAAACTTAAATACATAGGAATCAATATAACCAAAGACTCTGGAGATCTCTACAAGGAAAACTGCAAAACATTAAAGAAAGAAATTGCAGAGGATACTAGAAGGTAGAAGGACTTCCTCTCTTCATGGATTGGGAGAATCAATAATGTAAAAATGGCTACATTACCAAAAGCAATTTACATTTTTAATGCAATTCCCATTAAAATTCCAAGGACAGACTTTGCTGAAATAAAAAATATCCAAAAATTCATGTAGAAACAAAAAAGATAATGTATAGCCAAAATATTCTAAAGCTGTAATACCAGTGCAGACAGGATCACAATCCCTGACTTTAAACCATACTACAGGGCTATAGTAGCAAAAACAGCTTGGTACGGGCACAAAAATAGGTCTGAAGAGGAATGGAACAGAATTGAGGACCCAGAGATACACCAACGCATCTATACCCACCGAATCTTTGACAAAAGAGCTAAACACACAAATAGGAGAAAAGATAGCCTCTTCAAGAAATGGTGCTTGGAAACTTGGATTTCCACCTGCAGAAAAATGAAAACAGACCACCACCTCTCAATCTGCATGAGAGTTAATTCAAAATGGACAAAAGACCTCAACATAAAACCGGAAACTTTAAAATTACTAGAAGAAAAGATAGGTAACATGCTCCAACACACAGGCATAGGAAAGCATTTCCTTAATAAGACTCCAATTACTCAAGAAATTGCACCAAGAATAAACAGATGGGATTACTTGAAATTAAAAAAGGCTTCTGTACAGCAAAGGAAACAATCAACAGAGTTAAGGAAGAGCCCACTGAATGGGAGAAAATCTTTGCATCCTACAAATCTGACAGAGGATTAATTTCTAGACTTTACAAAGAACTCAAGAAATCAAATCCCAAGAAAACAAATAATACATTACACAAATAGGCAAAGGAACTGAATAGACAGCTCTCAAATGAAGACATTTGTAAGGCTATGAAGCACATGAAAAAATGCTCAGTATCCTGAGCCACTAGGGAAATGCAAATCAGAACAACTCTGAGATTCCACCTAACTCCAGTAAGAATGTCCAAGATCAACAAAACAAATAACAAATGCTGGTGAGGTTGTGGAGAAAAAGGAACCCTCTTTCACTGTTGGTAGCACTATAAATTGGTTCAATTACTTTGGAAATCAATATGGAGAAACCTCAGAAAATTAAAAATAGAACTGCCATACAACCCAGCTATACCACTACTGAGACTATACCTAAAGAGAGACAAGTCATCATACCACAAGACACCTGCATCTCCATATTAAATGCAGCACTTTTCACAATAGCAAGGATATGGAACCAACCAAGGTGTACATTAACAGAAGAATGGATAAAAAATCTATGGTACATATACACAATGGAATACTACTCAACAAGAAAAATGAAATAATGTCATTTTCAGCAAAATGGATGGAACAGGAGAACATCATCTTAAGCAAACACAAACTCATAAAGGGAAATACCCTACATCCTCACACTTATCTGGGAGCTGAATCAGACTTAAAGGAAGAAAAAATCCTATATATAAACTGATATATTAAAAATGCACAATTAAACTTAGGGAAGATGGGACAATATAAAGTGCAGAAAGAAGGAAGGAGGGAACTAGCAGAGGGGCGTGAAGATTGTGGAAGGTGGGATGGGGAGGAAGATCAATGAGGAGGGATGAAAGGGGAGAGGATGATCTCAATGTAAACAGTGCAACTTAATGAGTACATTGGAAAAATAGGGGAATGTAACTTAAACATGCATTTGAGTTTTACTACATATTAGCCATAAGGCTCTTTAAACCTTGTGGATTGATGAAAGTCTTGACAGAAGTGAGATAAAGGATGCATAATGGAAAAAGCCAGTGCTGTATACTCTGTACCCCATCATCAGTTACCAATAAAGGGAGATTTTAAAAAGTTAATAAGTCGCCTTGGTGATAACAATTAAAATTCTTACTTTTTGAGCACAATAAACAATATTATTAAATGCTAAATACTAGGTGATAACAACAATGTAAAACATAAATCAAAACAGATCCATTTCTCAATGATTTCACTAGTCTGGGGACACATGACAAGTATATGCATGCATATGTTGTTGTCAGGTGCCATTGAGTCGCGTTTGACTCATAGTGACCTTCATAGGGGTTTCAATGGCTGATTATTTCAGGATTGCTTCAGGAGTGGATTACCACATCCTTCTCCCATTATGCGGTGCTGGGGATTGAACCTGGTTCCTCAGATAGCACTGAGCAGCACTGCAACAATTGAGCTAAACACCAGCCCATGAACACATTTATACATACATAAAAATTTTAAAATGTAAACTGGGTTATCTGTGTCCTCCAATCCAAATCCTTCAATGGGCTTCACATTTCCCTCAGAATAAGATGCCAAGTCCTTAGCAGAGCCTACGACTACATTATCAGCATCCCTTCCCCACCTGCAACTTCCTTCTCATCAGTTCCTTAATCCTTCCGTGCCTTGGTATTTTTCATCTTTTCCTCACTCATTCTAGGCCACCTACCATGGATTTTTAGAAAATTCAAGAAAGCTTTTATGTCATTCATCTTTTGCTCACATGAGACATTTTCGATGACATTGTTCTCAGGGAACTCTAACCAAACCTTTTACTGAAATTCCACATTGCAATCTCATGACCTTTGATGGTTAATTTTAGGTATTTAGAAATACTGTGGTTTAGCTCAGTTGGTAGAGCTCTGCTCTACACTCTTTAAAGACACAGATTCAATCCCTAGCACCACAAAAACAGGAGAAGGATGTGGCAATCAACTCTCAAAGCAATTCAGAAAGAACTAGCCATTGAAAACCATATGAGGGTCACTATGAGTTGGACCTAATTCAATGGCGCCTAACAACAGCACCAGCACAACTATATACTGGAAGGACAGACTCATGAACTTAAATACAACACAGCCTTTACTTGTTTCAGTATGCATTGCTTAAAATTATGTGTATTTTATGTGATAATGATAAAATATCACAACTATGAATACTGAACAAAATTATTTTCTTTCATCTAACATGCTTCCCGTTATCCAATTCTCCAGCATTACATTTCTCACAATAATTATTTAGTTTGAATTAGATCTGAACAACATTTACACCTCATATTTTGTTCGTTCGTTCTTTTTCTTTCTTTCTTTCTTTCTTTCTTTCTTTCTTTCTTTCTTTCTTTCTTTGTTGAAGTACTTGAAGGTTGAACCCAGAGCCTCACAGATATATTATAAGTGCTCTACCATTGGGCTGCACCCTCCTCCCTTTTTCAAATTTTTTATCTTGAGACAGGGTAGCACTAAGTTACACAGGCTGCCTCTGGCCTCAAACCTGTGATCTTCCTGTATCAGCCTCCCAAGTCACTGGGATAACATGTGTGAGCCACCTCCCCAGCTTGTTGTTATATTTCTCAGCATGGTTTTAATCAAGATTAGCACCTTCTCTATTGTTTTCATTACATTGACATGAATGAGTACCTGAGTTAAGTTACCACACAGAATGTCCCAGAATCTAGGTCTGTCTGATTATTTCCTCGTGGTATAATTTATCTCATTTCTCTATCTTATTTCCTGGATGCTTGACTTGATTCCAAATTCATGCGTATGAAACAGGGGGTGGTGTGTTTTATATTTATCACATTAGGTTCATGCAGTGTTATCTGAATCACCATTTCTGATAATGTGAATAAGAACACAGTAATCAGTGATAAGCGTGAGGACAATTTGATCTCTTTGTGGTAAAATTTCATCCCTAATGAGTTCATTTCCTAAGGATGGTTGCCAGAATCAATGATTTTATTTGAGATTTAGAAGTGGTGAGTTTCTAATTTTATCATTCCCTGAACAAAGAGTAACTAGAATTCTTTTATAAGGAATACATTTACCTCATCAAAAGAAATGAAGTTGAGACAGAAAGGGCATATTATTGTGCACTATTAGGAATTAGTAAACTAGTTAGGATTTGGAGTTTGAAATTAAAACTCTACAATTACCTATCTTTTTATTTACTTTCACAATGAACTTCTAGGCAATTTATAAAATATAAAGATTTTGATATTCCTAATCCAACAAAAAGCACCCTGAAGCCCCTTCTACAGAACACCTCATTTGAGATATAGAGTTGTTAAAAGAAATGTAAGAACTTAACTAACCATTGATAACTCACAGATTATCTGATTACAATTTTATGCATTTTTAGATGACAAATGTATTTATCTATTGTCTCAGTTCAATTTTTGTTTCTACTACTGAACATTCTAGACTGAGTAAATTATAAACAGTAAAGCAAATTTGACTCACAGTTCTGAAGCCTGGGAAGTTCAAGATCATGATGCTATATCTGCTGATATTGTTCTGAGTGATAAGGACTATATGGAGTCCCAAGGTAGCTCCAGGCGTCACCTGGAAAGACAGAACAAGCTTGATAATTTGGGTCTCTCTTTCTCTTCTTATCCAGCTACTAATGTAATCACAAAAGTGCCACACTCATGACTTCATCTAATCCTAGTTACCTCCCAAAGATCTCACCTCCAAATACCATTAAGGTATGATTTGGGGTTAAGATTCACTATGAGTTTTGAAGGAGACAAATGCCCAGATCTTACTAGTTATGTATATATTGCACATGACTTTTAACAAATGTAGATATATAGTTGCCTGCAGCTGTAACCCTGTGGCATCCGATCCCGTCAGATCTTGGAAGCTAAGCAGGGTCAGGCCTGGTTAGTACCTGAATGGGAGACTGCCTGGGAACACCAGAAGCTGTAGGCTTGGGAGAAGGACCTGGCAACCCCCTCCCAAAAATCAATCTGCCATTGAAAACCCTATGAACAGCAGAGAAGCACTGACAATAGTGTTTCCCCTGTTGTACAGAGGGTCGCTATGAGTCGGATACCAACTCGATGGCACCTAACAACAACAACAACAACAGATATATAGTTTGGTAATTTTCCTTTTATACAAACTTTTATTATGTACATTCTTTATGATATAAGGTAAACATAAATATGAAATCCCAGTAAAATATTTGGTTTCCATAAAATAAGAATTCTTATTGGAATTACATTTATTGTGTATTGTATTTTTAAATTGTCAGATAAAATCTTATACAACATGGTATTTTGAAATATATACACATTGATAAATGATTAAATCATGTGAATGAACATGTATTACTTCACATAATTGTCATTTTTGTGGTCAGAACACTTAAAAATCTACTTTCAGCATTTTATACTAAAACAATATAGTTATTGGCAATAATGACCATGTCAAAGGTTATAAAATTTCAGTTAAGTAGGAGGAATAAACTTAAGAGATCTATTGTACAACATAATGACTCCAGTTAATAAAATAATTGTATCACTGAATTTTGTAGAAAAAGTCATTGTTGAATACTGATTAAATCTCTACAATTTCTTCTTATTAGGTGCTGCCAAGTCAGGTCAGACTCATAGTAACTCTTTGTAGAACAGTTCAAAACACCAACACTGTCCCATGCCCAGCACTATTGTCAATGCTTCTCTGATACTCATAGGGTTTTCAATGGCTGATTGTTTCAGGAGTGGGCTTCAGGGTCGTTCTCCCAAGCCTGCATCAACCAGTATTCCCAGGCAGTCTCCTGTCCAAAGACTAACGAGGCCCATACCTGCTTTGCTTCTGAGATATGACAGGATAGTACACCACAGTGGTACAGCTGCAGGTATCTACAGTTCCTTAACCAACAATTACTAAAAATTTCTACTAAATTTCAGTTTCTGAAGCTCTCATTCACTGCTGGTGGGAGTGCAAAATGGTATAGCCACTTTGTAAGACAGTTTGGCAGTTTCTTACAAAACTAAACAAACTCTTAACCATATGAATCAGCAATCACACTCCTTGATATTTACCCAAAGTAGATGAAAACTTATGTCTACACAAAACACCCCATATGAATGTTTATTGTAGATTCATTCATAATTACGGACATGTAGAAGCAACCAAAATATCCTTTGCTAGCAGAAATGTGAAGCCAACTGTGGCCCACCAAGATAATGAAATATTACTCAACATTAAAAATAAATGAGCTATGAAGTTACAAAAAGACATGGTGCAAACTTAAATGTATATTACTAAGTGAAAGACGTCAATCTGAAAAGAATACATAGTTCCAAATATATGATGGATAATTCCAACTATGTGATGTTCTAGAAAATGTAAAACTGTGGAAGCAGTAAAAAGATCAGTACTATCCACAGATTAGGGGGAAGACAGGTTGAATAGGCAAAGAATAGAAGATTTCACAGCAGTTAAATTTTTCTGTATGATGCTACATTGATGAAGACAGGTAATTATAAATTCATCAAAATTTGTAGAATGTACTCCACCAGGAATGAACCTTAATGCACACTATAGACTTTGAATGATAAGGAGATATCATTGTATGTTCAACCATTATGAACAAATGTACAATTCTGGTAGGGGATGTTGATTGTGGCAGAGGATGTGCACATGAGAGGTAGAGGGAGTATTGGAAATTCTCTGTAATTTTCGTTAATTTTTCTGTTAATCTAAAACTACTCTAAGAAATAAATTCTATTTTCAAAAATTCAGTTTCAGAACTTATCCCTTTGGGAAAAGACTCTTTTCACTAGTAGGCTAAAATTTTGGAGTTTACCATTCTTTTTCTACTGGAATGTTGACCCCAGAATAAATAAGAATATTTAAGTCTTTGTCTCACAATGAGGACTAAATTATATATTTGAAAATTTCTAGCAATATCTATCTATAATAAGTGTTTAGTAGATGTGCATTGAAAAGTCATTAAGGTGACTATATAAATAAACTGGGACACTTCTTAATAAAAATATTCTGATTCAGCCTATCTGGGTGGGATCTGATATTTCACATTTCAAGCAATCTCCTAGGTAATGCCAATGCCAATGACCATGTTCCTCATAGCACATTTTATGTGGGAAGGATTTCTTTGTAAACTAGTTTGTCTCCAGAGATTATGTTGATGAAAGCTAGTTTAAAAAGCAATGATTTCTATAATGAAATCGGCTTGGAAAATGATGAATATATGGTGCCATTCTTGGAAAGCCACATGTGAATAAAAATATTAAGGGGTCTGAATAAAACAAACTGATGTATTTTGTGTAACTTGCTTTTCACCAATCATATATGACCATAACATTGTATTAATTACCTGTGCTAAAGCAAAACATCATTCTTAGATTTCACAGTACCTATTTCACAAAATGCTAATTTATACAAGTTAAGAAAATAAAAAGCATGCAGTTTTAAAATATAAATAATTAAATTATTGTGAAAATATTTTAAGCCTTAATTACCCAGTGTTGTTCTTTGATTCCATTTAAGTAAAGGAACTGATAATAGTGAGTGGCAGGTTAGGTGTACCTAGCAGTGACCTCATCTAACTATATATCAGAAGAACGAGCTGGGAAAAATGTAGATTTGAGACTCACAGACAGTGTGGCTGTTGCAGAATCCTGAAGACACAGTTTGTCAGACAGGTGCATGTCAGAGATGATTAGTGAAGGAAAGAAAAAGAACAAAGTCCTTCACTTTCTTGATATAAAGTGTCAGGGGAAAGAAAATGAGAATATTTCTGCTGACTCAGAAATGCTCTTTAACATATATCTCTTCTTTCCCAAGCAAACATACCAGTATATATTTTATTCAAGTTCATAAGTCAAAGGGGTATGGCTGTCCAGCTCTACCCTACCTTTGTCTCAAGTGGAGGTGAAAGAGAGCTGTGGTTTTTCTGTGTGCATCCAAAGAAAGTAAGTATACAACTACATTAGCTTGATCAATGTGAACCAGATTTGAAAAGGCCAATGGTATTTTCAGATCACACGGTCTGACATTGAATTAGGATAGCACCTCACCTTCCCATGTAAAGCATGGGAAAATTCATTGTGAAATTAGCCCTCAAAGTTGTTCCCAACAGACAACATACATGGAGAACGGATCAGTAATTTCTAAAACTCTATGTATTCATCTGAGAAAAATGAAATGGAATTAAATATATTTTGGAAAATATAAATATTGAGAAAATAGGAAAGTATAAAGTGGACTACCTCATTTTTATAATAATGTGTATTCATTTTTAAAATATATTGTGAGACTTTAAATCAAAAGCAGTAAAAAAAAGACAAGGAAGGTCATTTTATAATAAATGGGTCAATTCATCAAGGGAAGATAACAATTCTAAATATATATGCACTCAATATCAGAACACCCAAATATTGTTGTTGTGTTGTTATTAGGTGCCGTCAAGTCGGTATCCGAGTCATAGCGACCCTCATAGGGTTTTCAATGGCTGAGTGCTTCGGGATTGCCTTGGGAGGCAACCTGGATTGCCAGGCCCTTCTCCCATTTTTGTGGTGCTGGGAATTGAACTTGGGACCTCAGAGATGGCAGCGCAGCACTCTACCCACTGAGCTAAATCCCAGCCCCACCTAAATATATAAAGCAAGTATTAATGGACCTAAAGGAATAGAAAGATGTCAATACAATAATGGTTAGGAACTTTAACACTCCACTCTCATAAATGAACAATTAATCCAGACAAAAAAAATAAACAAAGACATGTCAGAGTTAAATAACATCCTACACCAAATGGACCTAACAGACATCTTCAGAGCATTCCTTCCAATACAGCCCAAAGACACATTTTTCTCATTAGTACATTTTACATTCTCTAGAATGCATCTTATGATAGGCCACAAAACAAGTCTTAACAAACTTTAAAAATTGGAATCATAACATAATAAAGCTAAAAATCAATAAAAAGGAAAACTTTGGATGGTTCAATATATGCAAATAATAAGTGTGAATTACTATAGCAACAGAATGAAGAATAAAACCATATGATCATCTCAAATGATACAGAAAAGGCATTCAGTAAAACTCAAAATCCTTTCATAATAAAATGCTCAAAAATAGGCATACTAGGAACATACCTTAATATAACAAAGAACATTTATAATAAGACAAAAACTAACAGTATATTGAATGGGGAAAATCTGAGAGCTTTCTCACTAAGATCTGGAACATGACAAAGTTGCCCGTTTTCACCACTATTATTCAATCTAATATTGGAACTTGTAAGGAGAGGAATTGCACAAGAGAAAAAATACAGAGAATCTAAATTGGAAAAAAAAATATCAAATTGTTACGGCATTGCAATGACATAATCTTATACATAGAAAAGCTCCAAAAATTTCACCAAAAATATTAGAACTAATTATATCAGTAAAGTTGCAGGATACAAAACCAACATACAAAAACCAGTAGTACTGCTATATGGCATAGTGAATCATCTGAAATAGAAATCAAGGAAGAAATTCCATTTGCAATAGCTAAAATACCTACAAATAAATTTACCCACAGAAAGGAACGTTTGTTGTTGTTATTTGTTGTTGTTGTTAGATGCCATCAAGTCAGGTCTAACTCACAGCGACCCTATGTACCACAGACGAAATACTACCTGACACTGAGACATTCCTGGCTCTATTGTCAGTGCTTCTCTGCTATTCATAGGATTTTCAATGGCTGATTGTTTTGGGAATGGGCTGCCAGGTCATTCTCCAAAGCCTACAGCACCCGGTATTCTCAGGTGGTCTTCCATCCAAGGACCAACCAGGCCCAACCCCACTTAGCTTCCAAGGCCTGATGAAATCAGACACCAGGGTGGTATGCCTGTGACAAGGGAACAATAAAGATATTTATAATGAAACTTAAACACTAGTGAAGGTAATTGAAGAGAACACAAAAAAAGTGGAGAGACATCCTATACACATCGGTATTGTTTAAATGTCCACATTACCCAAACTAATTTACAAATTCAATGCAATCACCACCAAAATATCAATCATGTTCTTCACAGAACTGAAAAAAAATTCTAAATTTTATATGGAACCAACCAGGCATAGTGGCACATGTGTCTAACCCCAGCACTTAGGAGGGAGGC
>VMDO01029048.1:0-23134 GCA_007922755.1 Pedetes capensis
TCTGCGTGTGAGTAGGGCCTAGGACGGTATTTTCATGGATTCCACTTGTTCTGATCTTTATGTTGTGGTTTAAATCTCAGGTGTAGCCGGGCGAGGTGTCCACGCCTGTGATCCCAGGGACTCGGGAGGCGGAGGCAGGAGGATGGCAGGTTCGAGGCCAGAGGCAGCCTGCGGAACTAAGCGAGACCCTGACTCAAAAAGTAAAAAAATGGGGCTGGGGGCGCAGTTCAGTTGGCCAGCACTTGCAGAGCATGCACGAGGCCCTGGGTTCAACCCCCAGTACCGCAAAAAATAAATAAATAAATAAATAAATAAATAATAGACTGGGTGTGCAGCCCTGTGGTAGAGCACTTGCAAAGTATGAGAGAGGCCCGAGTTCAACCTCCAAGTACCATAACAAAGAAACAAACAAAACACTTCATGTCTACTTATAGATGCTTACAGACCATGGAAAATTCACACTGACTTTATTTTAAAATAATTAAACAAGGCACTTATGAAGCAACTCATTGCTAACCCTTTAAAAAGATTCTTGATCTCATCTACGGAAATAATCTGTGAGCGACACATGGATCATATACCACAGTGAGAAAAACAGTTTTAGTGCGTACGTTGGAATAAAATAGGTAAGACGTGGGGGGAGTGCTTCAAAATCACTGTGAAAATTTAAAAGTTTCACGGTGTTGTATTTACTTACCAAAAAAAAAAATCCCAAAATGCATCTGTCCATCATTCTTTCTAGCCATACATTCATTCATCCACCTACTTGTTTAAAGAACCTTTACAGATTTATTTTGGTGAGAATGGTACCTGAACTTCACCCTCCTCTCCCTGGTTTCTCACAAACAAGGCAAAGAATTCAACACAGAGGTCACTGAGCTCCTGTTTTCTACCGCTGCTCCTCTCCACATGGGGGTAAACATGCCCTCTGTGATTAAGGTCAATATGGGCTTGGGTGTGAGTGGCATAGAATATTGATGTTTGGCCCATGATCAGTTCCTGGCTTCCTCTCTGTATAAGATGTGATCTGCCTTGTTCAATTTCCTGTATTTCTCAGATCCTGAAATTGCCTGTCTGACAGTACTGGTCATGTCTGGGATCAAAATACACACCACCCTGTCAAAAAGAAGGGTGCATTCTGGGACTGGAGATATTAAGAAAACAATTCCTGAGAAGAAGCAGTGGGAAAACCATCTTCAGTTATGTCTGAGTCTCCTTAGCTTCGCACCTCCTTTCTAGGTCTTAGTCGTACCTCATTCCAATGATTGGTCATGATCTTGAGTGACAAAAATACCAGGCTCATAACGTTCTTAAACAGCTATATTGAAATATAATTCATATGCCCTGTCACTCACTTATTGCAAGTGTACGATTCAGTGGTTTTACCTTATTCACAGGTATATGCTACAGTGACCCCTGTCAATTTAAGGACAAAAAGAAATCCACGCTGGGTTTGGTGGCACACATCTGTAAATCTAGTAACTCTGGAGGCAGAGGCAGGAAGATCTCAACTTCACAGCCACAGGCAGCCTGCATATCTTAATGAGACTCTGTCAAGGTAAAAAGATATATTAAAAGGAGGTTTGGGGGTGCAACTCAGTAGTAGAGCACTTGACAAGTATGCCCTAGGCCCTGATTCATTCCCCCAGTACCACACACACACACACACACACACACGAAAAGACAGAAAAAGAAATCAAGTGTCCTTCATCACCTCCCTATTTCCAACCTCTGTGCTAAGCAGCTACTCTGTTTTTACAGATTTTCCTATCCTGGCATTACATGTCGTAAATGGTGAGATCAAAGTTCTCAACACTATCACGCCTCGTGTGTGACAGCCTCTGTGGTACAAGTGGGGTCTGGGCTGTTGCACTCACATTCAGTCACACAGAACATAGTCCTTCTGACAGGAACCTCAGGGCTGGAGGAAAAATAATGGTGTCTTCCCACACTAGGGAGATCGGACACAATGTGGCAGCTGGCAGGAAAGGGATCCCAGTGCTCTTGGAGGCACCATCTGGAGTGGTGTTTCCAGTGAACTGAGTTGGATACAGGAAGGGAAAAGGCTGGTGTGGATTTAAATCCTACTAAATTTCAAAGTTCATGCTGAATTATTGTTGATTTTCTTGATTAGCTAATCTTCATCTGCTGTACATGCCTGCAGCCATAGTCCTGTGGCATCTGATCCCGTCAAATCTCAGAAGCTAAGCAGGGTGGGGCCTGGTTAGTGCTTGGATGGGAGACTGCCTGGGAACACCAGGTGCTGTAGGCTTGGGAGGACCCGGAAACCCACTCCCACAAATCAATCCGCCATTGAAAACCCTATGAACAGCAGAGAACCACTGACAACAGTGTTTTCCCTGTTGTACATAGGGTCACTATGAGTCGGATACTGACTCGGTGGCACATAACAACAATATTGGGCTGTGGTTTAGCTCAGTTGGTAACAGTACCTGCTCTGCATTCTCTGAGGACCCAGGTTCAATCCCCAGCACTGCAAAAATGGGAGAAGGATATGACAGTCTACTTCCACAATCTTGAAACAATTAGCCATTGAAAACCCTATAAGGGTCACTAGACGAATATAGAATATACCATGGACTGCCAAAAGAACCAACGGATCTGTCCTAGAAGAAGTGGAACCAGGGTGCTCCTTGGAAGCAAGGATGGCTAGACTGCATCTATATGTACTGTGGACATGTAGTCAGGAGGGACCTATCCTTGGAGAAGGACATCATGTTTGGGAGAGTGGCAGGTCAACGAAAAAAAGGAAAACCCTCAACTAGATGGATTGACACAGGGTCTGCAACAATGGGCTTAAACATAAATAAGATCATGTCCCTGGCACAGAATTATATCCTTGCTGTACACAGGGTTGCTGTGAATTAGACCTGACTTGACAGCACCTAACAACAACATGAATCACATGCAACTTGACGGTACCTAATAACATCCTCACTTTTAGAAATCTGTAAAAATATCCTATCTGTGACACTAGTCAGCCACCCCAGTGCTATAAATCTAACCTTAACCTTAAATGTATTCATCATTGCCACATATGTGGCGGTCATAGCAGCAATTTTTATAATAGTCAAAAAACAAACCAGCCAATATCCATCATCTTCTGGAAGAAAAAGAACATCTGTTATATTCATGGAATGGAATACTACTCACCAGTCAAAAGCAATGAAGCAATGGTGAAAAAGAACACAGGGATGAAACTCAAAAACATTACATAAAGTAAACCAGACCCAAAGTCAACATATTTTGATTCCATTTTATAAATAAAAAGTTCATATACAAAGACAGATACTAGACTAATAGCTTCCTTGGGCTTGGGTGGTAAGGGGGAGTGAATGGAAATGGAAAGGATTTTTCTGTGGAATGAGGAAATCATACTAGATTTAGATTGAGATAGTTCCAGAACTATAATTACACTTAAAATGTTGGTATTATACACTTAAATTGTGCCATATTTTATTATATTAACATATACTACCAAATGGCACTATTATGGAATAAGACCCATTAAATATAAACATTAAGGTTAGTAAGGATGTTTCTGATTTGCGATAATCTGAGTCATAGATTTTTAAAATAAAACATTTTTATCCGTTTCAATAAACATCAAAGAAGAAGGGAAAAAATAACACCTGTTTAACACCAAAATGTTCATAGTAATTATGTAAGTAAAAGACTAATAGAAATTTAAGAGGTAATATTGGCCAGGGATCAGCTGGTTAATTGCCCTGCCACAGAATACTGAAGAAAATGATAGTATTTCATAAGAACCCTCTGAGCCACACCTTGCTAGAAATAAGTAAGAGCTTCATCATAAAGAATATCCTTTATAAATGTGATTCAAAGAATCAATCTAGCATGTTTATCTTTGGCACCTTGTCCATATTTGCAGGTACTTGCAGGTACTTCATTGCCAATTCTGAAGCTTTGCAGCAGTCACTGTCATTCATTACCAATTATAACAATGAAACCCAATACTGAGCAATGAAATACATTACTACAGCCAGGTGGGGCTGTATTAATCCCAGCAACTCAGGAGGCTGAAGCCGGATAGGGAGTTTGAGGCCAGAGGCAGCCTGTGCAATTTAGTGAGACCTTGTGTCAAAATAAAAATGGAGTTGGGTGTATAGCTCAGTGGTAGAGCACTTGCCCAGCAAGGCCCTGGGTTCAAATTCCAGTACTGAAAAATAAAATTCATTGCTACAATATGTGAGAAGGTGTTTGCTTTTTCCATTTACAACATGACTACTGTGCTAGGCCAGTGGAGCACATAAATATTGACATTCTAGGCATCAATGAGCTAAAATGGACTGGCATGGGCCATTTTGAATCAGATAATCATATAGTCCACTATCCTGGGAATGACAAAGAGAAATGAGGCTGCATTCATCATCAAAAAAGAGACCTCAAGATCTGTCCTGAAGTACAGTGGTGTCAGTGATACACTAATATCCATACGCCTATGAGGAAGGCCAGTTAATGTGATTATTATTCAAACTTACGCATCCACCCCCAAAGCCACAGATGAAGACAGGGAATCTTTTTATCAGCTTCTGCAATCTGAAATAGACTGAACATGCAACCAGGATATACTGGTAATTACTGCTGACTGGAGTGCAAAAGTTGGAAATACAAAAGAAGGCTATTTAGAAAATATGACCTTGGTGACACAAATGATGGCTAGCATAGAATAGGGAGTGTTTCATTCTGTTGTACATGGGGTTGCTGTGAGTCAGACTGGACTTGATGGCACCTAACAAAAACAACAACATAAAAGCGCTCAAATTCTTATTTAAAAGTTACTATGAAAATTTAAAATATTAACAAGGTGGGGATAGTTATGTAATAAATCCCATCATAAACTACTATCACAAGTCTTCAACACATCATTATTTTTCCCTTTTAAAATTAGTGCGTATTAATTGGAAAAACAAGTAGGTTTTATTATGACATTTCAAATATGTATATAAGGTATTTTGATGGTATTTAACCTTCCCGTACCCACATTTATCCCCCTTCTCTCTCCCACTCATCCCTTTCCTATTCCCTAAGAGTCCCCTTTCTACCTCCCTGTCTTTTCTTTTTGTAGACTCCACATATGACAGAAACTATTTAATACTCATCTTTCTGAGTTTGGCATATGTTGCTTTACATAATTATCTCCAGTTCTGTCCATTTTTCTACAAATGATATGACTTTTTCCCTAATGGCTGAATTATAAATACTCCATAGTGTATGTACGGCACATTTTCTTTGTCCATTTAATTCTTGTTGTACTCTAGAGTAAATATAAAATCAAATAATCTTGAGCTTGTAATGTTGTTTTTGTTAAGTGCCACAGAGTCGGTGCAGACTGAAATGGCAAGATTTTCTTGCTTTTGTGGTTGTGCTTTTGTGAGAGAAGGATGTGGCAATCCACTCACAAAGCAATAAGCCACTGCAAACCCTATGAGGGTCACTATGAGTTGGACACAACTTGATGGCACCTAACAACAATGGTTGTGCAATTTTCCATGGCGTATATATACATTTTGTTACCCATTTATCCACCAAAAGACATTTATATTGTCTCCATATCTTCCTATTGCGAATAATGCAGCAATGGACATGGCAGTGCAGATAGGCGGGGATCTAAAGGAGGTTCAAAAGAGGTCCATAGTCTCCAATGAACTTTGGAGGGAGGGTGTATAGTTCGGTTATGCAATGTCCCGTTGATGTCATGGTGATATGTTTTTTACTTCATGTACCAAGGAATAGTTATAACTTTGAAAATAATTGTGATTGTGGAAGTTTAGCATATAGAAATATATTTGCAGGGAAAAATTTAAAAACTAAACTAGCTAGGTGTACTAGTTATGCCATGCAACACCAAAATGTGAGGGAACAACTTCAGGCAAGAAACACTTATTTTGGATCACATTTCAAAGGATCCAGGCCATTGTTGCTCAGGCAGAACATCATGGCAGTGGGAGTGAGTGGCAGAAATGCTCCATCACCTCACAGTGGACAGAGACAGGAAGAGGCCAGGGCAGGGTCCTCCCAAGAAAACATCCTCCGAGACCTACTTCTTCCAGCTAGGTCCCACCTCTGAGGTCTTGAGGACCTCCCAAAATAGCAGCGCCAAGCCCCTACACATGAGCCTTTTGGGGTGATGCTTCACACCCAAGCCATCATATTCCATCCCCGGAACACCTAAGGCTCACGTCAACCTCATAACATAAACCCCATCTCTACAAGTCCCAGGTCTTGGGTGTCCAACATTGTTCAAAAGCCCAAGCCCAGAGTCTGTTCTGGGACTCCAGGCAAACCCTGCAGCGCTGTGAGATGGAAAGGAAAGTTCCATTCGTTCAGGATGTGGTGACCCAGAGCGAGCATTCCCACTCCAAAATAGAGGAATGGGGCAACATGAGACTTAAAGCTGTCGTCCATGTCTAGCATCTGGGGCATGGGGTGGCCTGGGCAGCCCTATCCCCATGGCTTTGCTGTTCGCACTCCACAGGTCCTCTTTTTTTGCCTGACTTCGCTTTCTACCTGCACTTATTTTCCTTGGCAGACATTCCATGTTCTTGCATCTGTGACATCCTGGGTTTCTACTGCACCGTAGGCCTCATCCTCACAACTTTATGCACTGACCATTCAGGAGCTGCTTGCAGGGTCTCCAACTCTCTCACATTTCCTGGTTTTCCCTTGAAATCTGGGTGGAAGCCTACAGGACCTTGAATTTTGCATGCCTGTAAAACCAGCATCATGTGGGTGCTGGCAAGGTCTGCTACCAGGTAAGTTGGTAGCTGGGCTCCCTTAGACCATGGCTAAATTGGCCTCTGATTGCCTGAGTGGCAACTAATTGACTGACTCAATGGCACCAACAACTCTCACGAGAAACCTGACTAAAAACAGCCAAAAATAACCATGCCAGAACCTGAATGCTGGGCTGTCTTAAAATTTCTTTTGTCAGATTATTATATCCATTACTTTTAAATTCGGCCTCACCAAAAAGTCTCAGGCCAATAAGAAATGCAGACAAATTCGTTGCCAGAATGTAACATGAATGACCTCTTCCCAATAGAGTTCTCATTTTCACCTGAAACTTTATGAGCCTGGCCTTCACTATCTCCATTGCTGTTGGCACTTTGGTCTTCTCATCTTCTTCCAGGATCACCCACTACACTTTGCTTACATAAGGACTTTTCAAGCTTGTTTCTCCAAACTTTTCCAAATTCCTCCCCAAAACTAGTTCCCAAAGTATATGAACCATAATGTCAGGTAGTTACAACCACCCCACTTCTCTGGTACTAATTTTCTGTATTAGTTACTTTGGCACTGCTGTGACCAAAATACTCAAGAGAATAACTTAAGGAAGGAAACATTTGTTGTGCTCTCAGTTTCAGGAAGCTTTGTCACCTCACAGTGGACAGGAAGCAGAAAGGCAGGAAGAGGGCATATCCCCCAAATATCTGTCTTCAATGACCTCCATCCACCATCTAGGTCTCACCTGCTAAAGTTTCCAGATCCTCCCAAGTAGCTCCATCAGCTGGGCCCACACCTCCAACAAATGAACCTTTTTTAAGAGGTGAGACACATCCTATCCCATATTATTATGGATACATAAAAATATACTAGGAACCTGACTAGGTTTCTTGAGGGAACTTGGGAGAAATAACTCAGTAAAAAGCCACATACGCAATGGAAGAAATACATTAAGTCAGTGGTTCCCAGTGTTTGTAGCGCCAGGTAGTGGTTTTGTGGAAGACGATTTTTCCATGGGATGAGGAGGGGAGATGCTGATCTGATGGGAGGCATAGCTCCAGGAGTAATGTGGCAATGAGAAGTGACTGTAAATAAAAATGGAACTGGTCCATGGCCTGATGGCTGAGGAATACTGTGTTAAATCATATATAAGGAGTTAATGCTGAAAATATATTAACACAACTAAAAATTAAAATATAATACCATTGAATATGGTCAAGTGGCATAAATACACATTTTTATTAGTATTTTACTTACATGTGTTCGTGGAGTACAGTGATGTTAGTTGATATATTCATTATGCAACTATCAAATCAGTATTCTTAACACTTCATCTCCTTAAACATTTTACAGAAGAAAAACAAAAAGAAAAAAATGTAGTGAGCTTAACTAACATGTAATGACAATGTAAGCAATCTTGGGTTATACTTTTGTTTTTCCTTTTTGTATTTTCAGAGTTGCATCCTGTATTTTCTGTTCTCTCCCTCATTGCCCCTGTGTCCTTACCTTGCCCCTTTCCTCTTCATTAACCATTCCCTCCCAGTCATCCACTCTCCTCTCATACCGGGTCAACTTGTATTTTAAATTCTTAAATAAGTATGGTTATCCATATATTTCCTTTTTGGTAGATTTAGGTCTACCATATGAGCAAGAACATGCAATATTTCTCTATTTGAGCCTGGATTATTTCACTTAAAATAATAATCTCCAGTTCTATCCATTTTGCTGTAAATAATTTCATTCTTATCTATTGTTGAATAATATTCCATTGTGTAAATACACATTTTTAAAATCCAGTCCTCTGTAGATGGACATCTGGGTTAATTCCATACCCTTGCAATTGTGAAAAGTGCTGCATTAAATATGGAAGTGCAAGTGTCCCTGTAGTGTGGTGACTTATCTTTCTCTGGGTATATTCCTAAAAGTGGTATGGCTGGATCATATGATAGTTCTATTTTTAGCTTTCTAACTTACCTCCATATTGATTTCTATAGCAGCTGAACTAATTTACAGTCCCACCAGCAGTGTAAGAAGCTTCTCTTTTCTCTACATCCATGACAACACGTTCTATTTTGTTGATATTAGACATTCTTACTGGAGATGGAATTTCATGTAGTTTTCATTTGCATTTCTTTAATGAATGTCTCGTTATTACTGTCCAGTTGTTTCTGACTCAATGACCCTCATAGGGTTTTCAATGTCTGTTTCCGGATTGCCTTGGGAGTGGATTGCCACTCACTTTTGCAGTGCTGAGAATCAAACTTGGGACCTCAGAGACTGCAGAGCAGCACTCTACCAACTGAGCTAAATCCCTGCCCTAATGAATGTCTTGTTGTTAGGTGCCGTCGAGTCAGTATCCAACTCAGCGACCCTCATAGGGTTTTCAATGGCTGTTTCGGGATTGCCTTGGGAGTGAATTGCCAGGTCCTTTTCCCATTTCTGTGGTGCTGGGAATCAAACTCGGGACCTCAGAGACTGCAGCACAGCACACTACCAACTGAGCTAAATCCCAGCCCCAAATGAATGTCTAGGGATATTATTTTTTCATGTGCTTATTGGCCATTTGTATTTCCTCTTTTGAGAAATGTTTGTTCAGTTTCACTGCCTACTTATTTATTGGGTTACATGTTACTTCTTGAGTTCTTTATATATTCTAGAAATTAATCCTCTGAGATGTCCAGAATGCAAAGATTTTCTCCCATTCTGTGGGTTCTCCCTTTACTCTATTTTTGTTTGCTATACAGAGGCTTTTAAGTTTTGTGTGATCCCATTTGTTGATTCTTGGTCCAGTTTCCTGGGCAATTGGAGTCTTATTAAGGAAGTACTTGTTTATGTCTACATGTTGGAGTGTGTTTCCTATCTTCTCTACTAGTTTTAAGGTTTCCAGTTTTATGTTGCAGTTTCTGACACATTTTGAGCTGATTCTCATGCTGATTAAGAAGTATGGGGTAACTTTCTTTTTTTTACACATGAACATCCAGTTTTCCTTGTATCATTTTTTGAATATGCTATATTTTCTCCAATGTACGCCATTGGCCCCTTTGTCAAACATCAGGTGGTTGTAGTGACATGTGTGTATATCTCGGTCTTCTGCTCTCTTCTATTGATCTTCATGCCTGTTTTTGTGCCAGTACCAAGCTGGTTTTGCCACTATGGCCATGAAGCATAGTTTGATGCCAGGTATTGTGATCCTTTCTGCACTGTTTTTGCTTCTTAAGATTGTTTTCGCTATAGGGGGTATTTTGTGCTTCCATATGAATTTTAGGATTGTTTTCTTCATTTCTGTGAAATTTGTTACTAAAATTTTGATGGGGATTGCACTGTAGATTGCTTTTGGTAGTATAGCCATTTTAGCAATATTTATTCTTCCAATACATAAGCAAGGGAGGTCCTTTCATCTTCTAGGATCTTCTGTAATTTCCTTAGTATTTTGAAGTTCACTTTATAGTCTTCATGGTCTTTGGCTAGATTGATTTCTAAGTGTATAATTTTTTGGTGGGCTATTGTGAACGGGATTGTTGCCTTGATTTCTTTCTCTTCCTGTTCACTATTAGCGTAAAGGAATGTGTTAACACTGAATTGTGTTAATGTTATATCCTGCTACAACACTTTGCTGAAGGAGCTAACTAGCATGAGTTTTCTAGTGGGATTCTTGGGGTCCCTGAAGCAAAAGAACATGTCACCTGCAAATGTTTAATATGATGTTGGCTATGTTATTGTTGGGTGTTGTTGAGTCAGGTTGACTCATAGCAACCCTATGTACAACAGAATGAACACTCCCCAACACTGTGCCACGTCCAGCACCGTATCTCTGCTGTATTCATAGGGTTTTCAATGGCTCGTCGTTTTCAGTATTGTTTTGGGAGTGGGCTGCCAGGTCCTTCTCTCATCTGATGTTGGCTCTAGGTTTGTGATATGTGGCCTTTATGATGTTGGGATATGTTCCTTCTATTCTTGATTCCTTCAGCACTTTTGTCATCAAGGGATAGTGAACTTTGCCCAAAGCTTTTTCAGCATCAGTTGAGAATGATCATGTGACTTCTGCCTGCCACTCTGTTGATGTTGAATCATGTTAACTGATTTGTGTATGTGGAACAACTTTGGCATATATAGAATGAAGACCACCTGATTGTGGAGTATGATCTTTCCATGTGTTACTATACTCAAGTTGCATGAATTTTATTGAGGATATCTGCATCAAACTTCATCAGGGAAATTAGTCTATAGTTTTTTATTGTTTGTTTGCTTATTTTGTAGTGTCCTTATCTGGTTCTACTATTAGGGTGATACTGGCTTTTTAGAATGAATTTGGAAGTATACCTTCCCTTTCTATTTTGAAAAATTTGAGGAGGATGGGTATCAACTCTTCTTTAAAGGTTTCATAGACTTCAGTCAGCTGTGAACCCACCAAGACCTGGCCTTTTGTTAGGCAGGTTTTTGTTTTTTTAATTTTTCTGCCTCAGTTTTCTTGCCTGTTATAAGTCTAATTTTCTTACATCTTTAGGATTTAGCATTGGTAGGTCATATATTTGAAGGAATTTATGCATTTCTTCTGTATTTTCATTTTTGAGGGGCGCATACAACTTCTCAAAGTGCTTGTGATGCTCTGCATTCTCATTGGTATCAGTTATTATTGGGCTTTTTTTTTTTTTTGTATGTTTGGATAGGGAGTGTTCATTTTGTTTATCTTTTCCAAGAACAAATTCTTAGCTTCATTAATTTGCTTGTATTGTCTTTTTAGTCTCTATTTCATTAGTTTCTGTCTTGATCTTAGCGAGTTCTTTTTGTGTTAGTTTGGCGTTTGGCTTGTTGCTGTTTTTCTAGTGCCTTGAGGTGTACCACTAAGTTATTTAATTGCACACCTTCCCGATCTTTTTAATATGGGTACTCACATCTATGAACATCCCTCATAGAACTGTCTTTGCTGTACCCTACAGATTTTGGTAGGTTGTGTTCTATCATTTGATTAAAGGAACTTTTTAATTTCCTTTCTGATTTCTGCAATGACCCATTGGTCATTCATAAGTGTTATTTAATGTCCACAAATTTGTAACTTTTATAGGTTTCATTGCTCTTGACTTCTAACTTTACTCTGTTGTAATCTGATAAGGTACAGATGATGATTACAATTATTTTGTATTTGTTAAGGCCACTTTGTGGAGTAAAATATGCTCTTCTAGAAAAAAAAATCCCATGTGGTGCTGACAAGAATGGGTGTTCTGCCTCTGTTGGGTGGAATATTCTGTAGACATCTGTTAGGTCCAGTTAGTCAATGGTGTTAAGTCTGATGTTTCTTTGTTGATTTTTTTTCTTTGATGATGAGTCTATTGAAGACAGTGGGGCATTGAGGTCTCCCATGATTACCTTTGGATTTCTGTGCTCCTTTATTGCCTGTAATGTTTGTTTTATGAAGTTAGGTGCTCTCACACCTGGTGCATAGATACTAACTCCTCGAACCCCTTGCAGTCATATGTCCTTTCATCGAAGAACTCTTGAAAATATTGGTCATATTGCTTTATTTTTTGTCCCTCTTGGTATCTGAATAGGTAAGTTCCTCGGCTTTTTCTTCTGTCTCTGAAATTCTGTTTTCTGTTTCATCTAATCTGGATACATTAGATTCTATTGTAACTCTGCATTTTCTTGTAGGTCCAGAATTTGTTTGGTTCTTTTTTGGGATCTCAATTGCTTTGCTAAATCTTTCTAACTTACTTTTTTGTCCAGTGTTACAACTGCCTTCATCTGTTTGGCTGTGCTATCTTTGAGGTCTTTTAACATACTTACAAGCAGACTTCTAAATTCTTTTTCTAGCATTTCTAGCAATTGTCATTAGTTTAATTTGTTGAAGGATTGTGGACATTATGGGTATCTTTTTCATCTTCGTTTTACATATTTTATGTTTCTGGATTGGGTGCTGGTCATTCGTTAGTCTGTTATTACTGCCTTATATAAATGGGCGTTATCCTTTGTTTAATGTCTTCTTTTGGAATCTTGACCCCTGGAATCACTTAAAGCATGGAAAGTGTTCTGCTGCTAAAGTAACAGCTTTATTTGATTTCACCTTTGTGTTCATGGCTAATCTTAGTTAAGGCCAAGTGCTCCTTAAGAAGAAACCTGTGGGACAGGGTTATTAGAGATAGTGACAGATAGACTTTGGGGGTAAATACTTAGTATAGGTATCCATTGCAGAATGATGAAGATCTGATAAACAGCTGGGTGGGGGGAAGGGGCAAGAAGAGGATAAGATATGGGTAAGGAAGATGAACAAGCAGAAGGGGAAAAGTTGGGGTATCAGTAAAAAAGGAGCATATATTATAAATCTACTTGTTCCTTATAGGGAGTATCATATAGGTTCATACAAACATTGTAGGTGGTATAGTACATGCAAAGATAGGAAATGACCTGTTTTGGTTTTGATAAGTAAGTTTGGGATGCGTTGATAGAATTACTATTGCTTCACTGGGGTAATGCAGAAAGAATAATGGTTTAAAATTATGACTAGTGAGAGGGATGAAGAAAGGTAACAGAGTAAATCAGGAGAAGAGGAGGAAAAGTACCAAAGAGAAAAACAAGGTAGAGAACAGAAGTCCAAAACAAAAAGCACACAAACATAAAAAAAAAGAAAAAAATAATACAAAAACCAAAAGTCCACGCCAAGACAGACCAACCAGCTCTGATTGGTTGAGGCTAGGTGTCAGTCACCAGTTCCTTTTAAGTCCCACCTGTCCTCAGAATGTTGCTAAGCTGCAGGTGCAGTCAGGTCCCCGAGGCAGTTCCAGGTCAGTTCATGGAGTGGGCGTGTCCTCCAATCTCTCCACACATCTGTGGGACAATCTCGCTCTGGGCCCTCTGTCCCACAGACTGCCCCACTCTCCCTGGCCACTGATTCACTGGGACCCGGGGTCACACTGCTGGACACCGCACAGCACTCACCCACACGCTCGTTTCTCTGTCCCCGTGGTGTGTACAGCCTCAACCACTGGACACATGTTGTCTGCAGCAGTGACTTGCATCTACACTGCGGGTGGGTGACCTGGGCAGACCATGGTTCTGTGGCGTGCCCAGCTGTGGTCCACTCCTCCAGCTGGGTTACAAGCCCACCCAGGCAAGCCTCAGTTCATTAGCAGATTAGCTCGGACTCAGGGTGACCCCAGGTGCTTCACGGGTGCAAGCCCTCTTAACCTCTCTGGCCATTCTCTGAGCACTGTGCCTTTGCAGTCTTTCTGCCCAGCACAGCCACAGTCAATTAGCCAGGCTCACTCATTTCAGGCCCACTGCATAGCTCCAAGAGAGGGCCACCTGGAAGGTCCATACAGCTACCAGTGGCCTGCAGTCACGCAGTACTCACCAGCAGGTGGCGCTGGGAGCACAGAGACTGTGCAAATTGCCCTTGTCCCAGTAGTGGGCGCTACTTGCAGGTGATTGCCATGAATTCCACCATTCTACTGGGGATGGTGGTAGCAAAGTTTGCGCTCGGGTGTCCTCGTGCTATCTAGCCCTTCTCCTGCGACATGGGGTTGTTCAAAGGTCACGCCTCATGGCTTTAGAGTCACCTCCCAAGAAAGCTGCTGGAATTCTCTGACATGACCTGGTTCCCTTGTTACGTGGTGGAGAATTTGTTCCACATGTGCAATACACTGGCTCCTCTGGGGGCATTCAGGTCTGTGGGCACAGTATGCCGTGGGTTTTCCATCCACTTCGGTTCCTGTGGAGTCCCTTTGGACCTTAAGATTGCCTGCACACTCCCCGGTTGGGGGATCTTAACTGTGATGGTGCCCAGTTGTAGTGCTGCTGCAACCCGCTCGCCTTGTCTCTTCACACTAGGTTTTCTGTGTTTTTTGTTTTTGTTTTTGTTTTTCCTTTCCTGCTGTGGTAGAACAACCCATTTTCTGGTGGTTACTGCTGTATCCATGAAATTCTCTGTTCAGAATAGAGTCCCTGTCATTAAATTCCCATCTCTCTTGTTTTTCCTGGTCACGGCGTGTCTGCTTGCAAGCCAGCATCTTAAACCAAACCGAAATACACGTTTTTCTGAAGCCAAATAAATGGTCAACAGTTATCTGAAAACCATGTTACATCACTAATATTAAAACTGAAAATGAGAAATAACTTTTTAAAAAACTGACACTAAGTTACAGTTCAAAAATCCCACTTCTGGGTATTTAATTCAAAGAAAATGAGCCAGGCACAGTGGCACATGCCTGTAATTCCAGCAACTGGGGAGGTGGAGACAGGAGGACTGCAGGTTTGGGGCCAGAGGCAGCCTGCATAATTTAGTTTGACTCTGCCTCAATGAAAACTAAAAAATGGACTGGGGTGGAGTACCTGTAAAGCATGCATAAGATCATGGGTTAAAGCCCCCAGGACTGAAGGGAAAAGCAGAAGAAAATGAAATCAGCTACTCTAAAGACGTATCTGCAATCCCATGCTTACTGCACATTTACAATGGCCAAGAAATCAAACGATATATGTTCACCAATAAATGGACTAAATTGTGTCATATATGCATACATACACACAAAAAAACTGAATATTATGTAGCCATGTAAAGGATGGGAAACCTGCCACTTGTGACAATGCGAGTGGGCATGGGAACATGTTTAGTGAAATAAGGCAAGCACAAAACAATAAATACCACAGGACCTTGTTACAGAAACAGGCCCCTCTGCCGGCTGCAAAGCAGGCCAGTCATTGAAACGATACTGCAAAAATGAAAGAATTTATTAACAAGGCAGCCAAGTGTGCAGAGAGACCCAGCTCTCAAATCTGCCTTCTGGAGTGTAAGGTTTATGGGTATTCAGGAGACAAAGTAGCAGTTATTTAGGGTGGGAGAAAAGGTGAGATAAGCAGGGATATAAATATGTGTAACTAAGAGTCACAGCTCTTCATGGTATGGATGCTTCATGGCAGCATTAGCATGAGCTCAGAGCGAGATTTTCAGCCTCCCGACAGCAAAGAGTCACCTATCAGACACAACTGCAGAATCAATGGTTTCAATAAACGAATGGTTTCCAGGAGCCTTCAGGTCCCCCAGAAAATAATCTACACGACCTTTATCATCCTAGCCCACACGAGAAGAATTACGTGCAAGTAAAGATAGTGGGAGACTAAGAATACACACTGCTGTATCACCTCCAAAGGTTTCTATTTTTTTTTTTTTTTTCCAGTACTGGGCGATTGAACCCAGGGTGCTCCCACACACACTTTTTATTTTGGGATAGAGTTTCCCTAAATTACGCAGGTTGCCTCTGGCCTCAAACTCATGATCCTCTTACCTCTACCTCCTAAGTCACTGGGATTCCATGTGCGTGCCAACACGCCCAGCTACAAAAGTAGTCATTTTAAAAAACCAACTAAAATAAGAGGGGGTCTGCAGCCATAGCACCCTGGCATCAGATCCCATCAGATCTCAGAAGCTAAGCAGGGTCGGGCCTGGTTAGTCCTTGCATGGGAGACCACCTGGGAACACCAGGTGCTGCAGGCTAGGGAGAAGGACCTGGCAATAAACTACCAAAATAATCTGTCATTGAAACCCTATAAACAGCAGAGAAGCAGTGACAATAGTGCCAGGTATGGCACAGCGTTGAGGAGTGTTTTGTCTGTTGTACATAGGGTGACTATGAGTCACATCTGACTTGACAGCACCTGACAATAACAACACAATATAAGATATTAAGAACCATTCATTTTCATTTACTAAAAAACAAAACAAACCAAAACCTGACATAATCTAACTACAGTATTTTAAAACCCACTGTATGGTCTCTGGAAAAAGTATGGACTGAAAACACTTAGGAAGCAGTCTTTTTTTCCTTCTACAATGATCTGAGAGTTTATAGTTTTAAGAGTGAGGCTATTCATTAAATTTGGATTTATAACACATTTATATTCTTTCAGAGATTAGTTATCTGCACTATGATTATAGCTCATGATTTATACTTCTCTACTACATCAACTAATGTCCTATGAATTACAAACAATTGTTAAGCTTTGCCATATTCCATATATTTGAAGGATTTCTCTCCTATAAATAATCTGCTTGTGTATATTAAGGTCTAAGGTAAGACCAAAGGCTTTGCGACATTCTTTAACTTTGTGAGATGTTTTCCAACTCAGGAGGCAGAGGCAGTAGAAACTCAAGTTCAAGACCAGAGGCAGCCTGTGTGTTTCACTGAGATCTTGTATCAAAATGGAAAATAAAAAATGTGGGCCAGCTCTGCAGCTCAGTGGTACAGCACTTGCAAAACAGGCAAGTATGAAGCCCTGGATTCAACCCCCTAGGACCGAAAAAAAAAAAAAAAAAAAAAGAAAGAAAAAGAAAAAAGAAAGAAAAGAAAAAGTTTTCCAGCGTCAATATTTGGCTCTTCTCAAGTGCATATACTGGAAGGTCATTTTAGAGTCATGACTTGTACAAAGATTCTACTGAATATGAATTTGCTGGTGTCGAATAAGGATTGAGATTCAAATAAATGCCTTTCCACATTCCGAACTGGCTGATGTTTAATAAGGTGTGAAGAAGATTTAGAGGCTTTGACACGTTCTCAGCAGTATGGGTTTTCTGATGCTTGTTAAGTTTTGAAGAACAGTTAAAGGCTTTGCCACACTCTTTACAGTTATAGGGCTTCTCCCCAGTGTGAATTCTGTGGTGTCGAGTGAGGGATGAGGAAACGTTAAAGGCTTTGCCACATTCTTTACATACGTAGGGTTTCTCTCCGGTGTGAATTCTCTGATGCTTACTGAGGTGTGAAGAACAGTTAAAGGCTTTACCGCAGTGTTTGCAGACATAGGGGGTCTCTCCAGTATGAATCCTCTGATGCTGATTCAGGTGTGAAGAACACTTGAAGGCTTTCCCACACTCTTTACAGCTGTAGGGCTTCTCTCCGGTATGGATTCTCTGGTGTTCGTGAAGTCTTGAAGAACAGTTAAAGGCTTTCCCACACTCTTTACAGTCATATGGCTTCTCTCCAGTGTGAATTCTCTGGTGGCGAGTGAGGGCGGAGCAGCTGTTAAAGGCTTTCCCACATTCCTTGCATTTGTAGGGTTTCTCTCCAGTGTGGATTCTTTCATGTTGAGAAAGGGTTGAGCAGACGTTAAAGGCTTTGCCACACTCCTTACATTTGTAGGGTTTCTCGCCAGCATGAATTCTTTCGTGTCCAGTGAGGGTTGAGCGATGACCAAAGGCTTTCCCACATTCGTTGCATTTGTAGGGCTTCTCACCAGTGTGGATCCTTTCGTGTCCAGTGAGGGTTGAGCGGTGACTGAAGGCTTTGCCACATTCTTTGCATTTGTAGGGCCTCTCGCCGGTGTGAGTTCTCACGTGTTGGTTGAGGTGTGAAGAACAGTTAAAGATTTTGCCACACTCTTTACACTGATAGATCTTCCCCCCCGTATAAACCCTTTGATGTCGCTTACCCGTGGAGTCATCAATGAAAGGCTTGCCACGTTCTTTGTATTTGTAAGATTTAGCTTCAATCTGGATATCTGGATGGACGGTAAGTTTTGACCACTGATGAAAGCCTTTTCCGTACTTGTTACATTTGGGAAGGTTCTCTGGGAAAAAAGGATACTGCTGTGTACTGGGGTCTGAGCCATAGTTAAAGCTCTGAATTTCATTACACTGATAAGCTTTCTCTCCAACAGAAATATCCTCATAATAATTTAGACTACAGTCCTCACTAATGGCCTTTGTATTTTCATTACATGTGTACGGAATTTTCCAAATATCTGTATCTGTGTCATTATTAGGAAAAAACTGATTGGTAAAGAAATTCCCATATTTATTAAAATCGTAATTTTTGGTGCACAGAGGACTCATTTGTTGATTGGAGAATGATGAATGTTTCATAAAGGAACTTTCAAATTGATTACAGTTAGAAATCTCTTCTTCATTTTTAAAACTCTTGTCTACAGAAATATTTGAATGAAAGTTTAAACAAATGCCACATTTGAAACCGTTCAAGTTATTAACTGGATCATGATCTAGGACCATTTTTACATTTTCCAAATTTTCCTCTAGAGGAAAGGTGTGTTTCAAAAACTGATGTGGATGTTGAGTTACAGAACATGGCTCCATAAAAGGAAGTGGCATAAATGGAGTTATCTTCTGAGACACTGTGTGTTCTTCATCTGTGTTGGCAGTGAAGTCTGTGTCAGGTTCAGTTTTCACCCATTGGTTCTGTCCATTATAAAATGCTTTAGGACCTTCACTGTCCTCCATACTTTCCCAGTCTTCATTGAAGTATAAATTGTCAAGGCCATCATTTTCGTTACTTCCAATTATTACTTTTCGGAATAAATAGTTTTTGCCCTCTTCTGGTGAAAATCCTTGGGTATAATGAGAAGACCCTGCTGAAAGAAATCAAAATGACAAATCACCTCACTTACTAGACTCAGGTGAATTGTTTACAAGTCTAATACATAAAATCCTAACAAGCTGGGCTATCATCAGGGAGCAGAAAGGTAAGCAGAAGGCTCTCATCTCCACACAGACAGGTGAACTTCACAACAATTGTCTTTGTGAGAATTCCCAAAACTAACAAAGATTTCACAGCACCCCAAGTGAATGCAACCCCAAGAAGAGTTACACAGTATGTGGAAGGAAAGTGTGTTTTTTTTTTTTCACCCATCAATTTTCATTCTCCAAATACAGCATTGTGTGATTAGGAAAAATCTCAACTCACTGTTTCTTCTTCACGAGAGGAAAAAGAAGCATGGAAGATAAGGACACATGTCTGAATTTTTTAGGGGATGCCTGAAAACTGATTGCTGTATATCCTGCATGGGAGATAACAGGTGTGTTTTGGGTGACACCTCAACCCAAATTAGGCCAAAAGTAAAGGATAATTATAGTACCACAGACATGGCTGAATCACATATAGTCAGGAATAGGAGAGACTATGGGGTCTTAAGAAGAAATATTGGCAACCTTTTCAAACTGGAAAAAGTATAAATGCAGAATGTTGAGGAGACACACACCAAATACAGGTTGAGCGGTTCCAACTATGACTGCCATGGCTGATTAGTGTCAGTACTTCTCGGGTGATGCCAATTCAGAGACTGGGACAAATGACTAATTTTAAAAAGTATTTCCTTTTGCCAGGTGTGGGGCGCATGCCTATAATCCCAGCGGCTCAGGAGGTGGAGGCAGGAGGATCACAAATTTGAGACCAGAGGCAGTCTGTGTAACTTAGCAAGACCCTGTCTCAAAAAAATAAAACCAAAAATCGACTGGGGGTGCAGCTCAGTGGTCTAGCACTTGCAAAGCATGCAAGCACAAGGCCCTGGGTTCAACTCCCAGTACCGCAAATAAATAAATAAATAAATCCTTTTGATTTGTATTTCTGTATTTAAATTGTATTTACTTACCACATACATGATGGTTTCGAGGAAATATACATGGTGGAGTAACTAAATGTAGCTAATTATCACATATATATTTTCATGATTATTACTTTTTTGGTCAGTACACTTCACATACATGCCATTAGCATTTCCCAAAAATACGATAAATTAACTAAGTTCACCATGTTGTACAGTAGATCTCTTGATCTCGTCGAGTCTAGTAAACTAAAATTTTACCTTTGACCAGCAGTCCCCATTCCCTTCCCCTACCAAATTATCACGGCACCTGGTAACCACCATTGTATTCTCTATGAATCTGAGATCTTTTTTTAGATTCCACATATGAATGCAATCACAAAGTAATTTATTACCTGTGCCAGACTCATTTCAGTTACCATAAAGCCCCATTTGCCCACACTGCATCAAATGACAAGATTTTTTCCTTTTTATGGCTGAACGTATATCTCATATGATCTTTATTCACATATTCACAGGTGGGAATTTCACTGAACCCACTTCTTAGCAATTGTGAATAAGGCTGCACTGCACATGGCTGTGGAGATTTCTCTTCAACACACCAATATAATTCCTTTGGACATAGATTTTAGTGGGATTGCTGCAATGATATATTACTTCTCTTTTTATTTTTTACT
The DNA here is from genome assembly GCA_007922755.1 of Pedetes capensis. Classification (NCBI taxonomy): domain Eukaryota; kingdom Metazoa; phylum Chordata; class Mammalia; order Rodentia; family Pedetidae; genus Pedetes; species Pedetes capensis. The sequence goes on from VMDO01029048.1 coordinate 20,760, forward strand.
TTTTGTGGTGCTGGGGCTCAAAACCAGGGTCCTGTGCATGGTAGTCAAGTGCTTAAAAACAAAGTACACTCCTAGCTCTACTTTTAAGTTTTTGAGGAACTTTCATACTGTTTCCATAATGACTGTAATAATCTGCAGGAGGACAAATCTCTAAAATGGACAAATCTCTAAAAAAGAATATAACATAATAAAAAAAAAATTGGGGAATAGTGGTGCAGAGAAAGGAACAAAATACAACACCAAAAATTGACTAAGGAAAAGGATATTTAGCCGGGCATGGTGGTGCACGCCTGTCATCCCAGTGACTCAGGAGGCAGAGGGAGGGGGATCACAAGTTCGAGACCAGAGGCAGTCTGTGTAATTTAGAAAGACTCTGTCTCAAAAAGGAAAAAAAAAAAAGGGCTGGGGGTGCAGCTCTGTGGTCCAGCACTTGCAAAGCATGCAAACGCAAGGCCCTGGGTTCAAACCCCAGTACCACAAAAAATGAAAAAAAGGATATTTACGAATTTCCTGAAGAATATAAACTAACCACTTGAAAAATCCTTAATGAATTAAATAAGAACACAGAAAACAGAATGAAATCTGTAAAATGAGAATATCAACAGAGATTAAAACTGTAAATGAAAACAAGGAGAAATGTTATGCCTGAAAATTGTAATAAGAAATGATGGTTGAGAAAGTCTCAAATATTAGGAAGAACATAGATATCAAAACTCAAGAAACTCAATTATCTCTGACTAGGAAATACCAAAAGAGACTCAAAATAATATTTCACAAAGAATTTAGAATTGAAAAGTGACAGGTCATATATAAAGATCATCTTATATGGTTATGAGGGGATTGTTGAGCAGAATCCTTGCACTCCAATAAGGAGATGGGGAACAGAGTCAAAAGGATAAATGGGAAAAAAGAAAAAGAAAAAAAAAAAAAGCAGAAAAAAATAAATGAAGGAAATAAGGAAAGAATGAAATCATATTATAATAAAGATCCAAGAAACAAAAATTAAAATAATAAGAAATAGGAAAAACAATTACAAGACTAATGGGATTAAATGTGAAATAATACAATTATATGTTGTAAACAGCAGATTCTTTTCAGATCCAAGAACACAAGGAGGCTGAAAGTGAAAGGATGGCGAAGATATTCCATGCAAATAGTGGCCAAAATGGAGCAGAATTGCCACAATTATTTTAGGAAAAATATGCTTTAAAAAATAAATTTACATCATAAATTTTTACAAGAAATATGGATGGATACTTTATAATGATAAAAGGGACCATATCACAGGAAAATATTAACAATAGTGAAAATATATCCAATTTCCTTCATCTCTCCCAAATATAGGAAGTAATCACTGACAGAAATAAAGCAAGAGATAGAAATCAATGTAACAATAGGTAACTTGAATTCTTCACTTTCACTGTTAGAAAATAAAGCCAGAGATAGTGTTAATCAGGAAACACAGGAACTGAACAATCTTATAAATCAATTAGACCTAACAGAGAACATTCCACATAGCAATAGCATAATACAGTCTTCTCATTAGCTCATGGAATAGTCTCCCAAATAGACCATAAGGCCACAAAGTAAGTTTTAACATATTTTAAGTGACTTCATTATTTTCTAATCATAATGGAAGAAAACTAGAAATGAGAAGAAAAAGGGGAAATCAGAATATCCACAATAGATGGCAAAAAGCAATACACCCACTGACATGGTCTTGTTCAATATCTGGAAGACAATATGAAAAGATGTCTGTACAAACCAAAGTATTCTACATATCCCATGCAATGCCTACCAAAATCCTAATTTCATTTTTTTGTAGAAACAGAATAAGGGATCCTAATTATTACATGTAATCTCAAGGGTCTATGAAAAGCTCAATATGCAAAAGAGAAACAAATTTGGAAGCATCATCCTTCCTGATTTCAAAACATACTGAGAGCTACAGGAATCAATAGATTAATACTGGCATAAAGGGGGTTGTTCCAATACACAAATGGGCAAAGGAACTGAGTAGACAGTTCTCAAATGAAGAGGTCCATAAAGCCATGAAACACATGAAAAAGTGCTCAATATCCCTAGCCATTAGGGAAATGCAAATCAAAACGACGCTGAGATTTCACCTTACACCAGTAAGAATGGCCAAGGTCAATAAAACAAACAACAACAAATCCTGGCGAGGTTGCGGGGAAAAGGGAACACTTTTACATTGTTGGTGGAGCTGTAAATTGGTGCAACCACTATGGAAATCAATATGGAGGTACCTCAAAAAACTAAAAATAGATCTACCATATGACCCAGCTATAACACTATTGGGAATTTACCCAAAGGGAGATGAGTCATCATACCACAGAGACACCTGCATCTCCATG
>VMDO01029049.1:0-23130 GCA_007922755.1 Pedetes capensis
AAAAAAAAAAAAAAAAAAGAACCAATGCAGTTTCCTACCCCTTTAGTCCCCATGGAGCAGCATGGAGCAGGTATATGAAGGGTCAGCAAGAGATGAAGAGGAAGACTGTGGGACCATATACAGCAGGCTCAGGGGCAGTCACCCGGTATGCTGTGACAGAAAATTGAGGAAAGGGAGCAGAGAAAGTGAATGGAACAAGGTGGGTGATTTAGGGTTGTTGTTGTTGTTGTTGTTAGGTGCCGTTGAGTTGGTGTTCAAATTCAGCAACCCTACCTACAACAGACAAAATGCTATTGTCAGTGTTTCTCTGCTATTCATAGGATTTTCAATGGCAGGATTTAGGGTTAGACACAACAAAAGATAGGAGCTGAGGCGTTCAGAAGTGCAAAGTGGGAATGGAATTCATTTTCTGGGTAGAGAAAACAGCATGTAAGCTGGGCACCATGGTACACATGGGTAATCCCAGAGTCTCAGGAGCCTGAGACAGGTGGATCATGAGTATGAGGCCAGAGGCAGCCTGTACGACTTAGAGAAAGCCTGTCTTAAATAAAAAATAAAAAGGGATGGGGGTGCAGCTCAGTGGTACAGCACTTGCATAGCATGCATGAGGCCCTGGGATCAACCCCCAGTAGTGAAAAAAATATAGAAAAATACAGCATGATAAAAGGTCCTGAGCCAGGAAAAAGCTATTAGCTCATTGGGAAGGGTAAAAAAACATTGTCATAGTATAGCAACAGGGTTATAAGGGGTGGATTACTATAGACAGATCAGAACCTTCATAATAGAATTCCTCAAAGTGTGCTCCCTGTAATCCTGAATTAAAATTGCTGTTATGTACTTATTTAGAATGTGGATTCCTGAACCTCATCTCAACCCTACCAAATCAAAATTTCTAAGAGTGGGACCTGTGAACCTGCTTTTGCACAATGTCTCCACGTGATTCTTCTGCATGCTAAGATTGGGCACCCACTAATGCAGGGCCTGGTGGGCCACTGGAAGATTCAGGTCCTGTTCTAAATCTGACCTAGTGTAACATTTACATCAATAATGAATTCAGAGAATGGAGAGTCACTCAAGGGTTATCATTCAAGGGGAATGATGATATTGATGTTCTAAGTCACATTGCCTGCCACAGAATGGGTTGAAGAGCAGCAAGGTTAGAAAGAAGAAGACCAATTAGGAGGCTATGCCAAAAGACCATGCAAGAGATTATAGTGGTCTGGACCAGTATATTGGCAGTGGAGGTGATGAGAATGATGAATGAAAGGCAGTGGCATTAAGGGGGAGTTGATAGGAAAGGGAGGAACCAAGAAGAACTTAGATACTTAACCTAAGCTAGTGGGTAGGTGGCACTGACATTCTCTGAGCTAAGGGATGACGGACAGATGGTCAGGGTTGGGTGGAAGCAGAATTTGAAGTAAAAGAAGTCAATTTTTGAATTGGGCATACTGGGCAGAAACTCAAAAGAGAGGCAAGCTAGAAACATACATTTGGAGCCAGGGGCATTATAGCTGGCATTTAAAGCCATGGAAAATGACAAGATACCACAAAAGAGATTAATGGACAAGCAGAGTAGAAATGTTTGAAAATAATGGAGGTCACAGTTAGGATGAAGAAGAGGTTTAATGGGCATGAAGAAGCAAAGTGGCTAAATAAGAGATTTGGTCCCATGGACAGGAACATGGTTAGGCTTGCAGGACAGATGGGTATGGGGTAGATGGCTGAAAGAGTAGAGGTGAGCCAGGCATGGTGGTGTACAGCCCTAATCCCAGCACTTAGGAGGCTGAGGCAGGAGAATCTCAAGTTTGAGCCAGTCTAGGCTACATAGTAACACCCTGTCTTAAAAAGTATAGGTGACGGTCTCAGGGCCTGTATAGGTGTTATTAATGTAGACACTGAAGTCATCAAGGATGATGGCAGAGGGTGAGGCAGAGAGGACAACTGGGAACTAGGTAATGACAATTGTGCTATGGAGCTCAATAACCCAAACAAGTGATTCTCTGTGTGATCCCTGGACCAGCAGCTTTAGCATTACCTGGGACCTTGTCAGAAATACAAACTCTCGCCTCTCCTTCTACTGATCTTTAAATATGCTTTGTCCCCACCAGAAGCCATGTTAAGGCTTGGGCCCCAATGCAGCAGTATTGGGAGGTAGGGTATGGGTTTTGAGGTCATGGATATGAAATCCTCATGAATAGACTAATAATGCCTTTCTTGTGGGACTGGGTTAGCTAACGTGGGAGTTCAGTCCCCTTTTCTCACTTCCACATGTGTTCTCTTGCCTCATTGCTTCCTCTCATGAGTTGAAGCAGCAGGAGGTCCTCACCAGAAGCCAAGCACATGCCAATGGCATGCTCCTGGGCTTCCTAGCCTCTGGAACTTTTGGTCAAAATAAACCTTTATTCCTTATAAATTACCAAGTCTCAAGTATTCTGTCATAGCAACAGAAAATGGACTAAGATACCTCCTTAGACCCACTCACTCTGAAACTGTGGAGATGAGGCTCAACCCTCTAGGTGTTCCTTAACAAGCCCTCAGGTGACTCTGACGTACAGTCCAGTTTGAGAACTACTTTCTGAGGGAGCTTTAGGAATATTTTGATGCCTAAGACCTAACAGTGGGAGAAGGATGTGGCAATCCCGAAATAATCAGACACTGAAAACCCTATGAAGGTCACTATGAGTCGGACATGACTTGATAGCACCTAACACCACCACCACCAAAGACCTAACAGGAAAAATCTCATTTAAGCAGTCTTAAGTGTGGCCTCAGCATTGGTATTTTTTCAAGTACCACAGGTGATTCTGTTGTGCAGCCAGGGGTAAGAACCACTGATTTAGACCAGCTTCCAGGTAATGCTGATGCTGCGGGTTTGGGGACCACACTTTGAGAACTATGGCCCTAGATGACTATAATGGGTGGCCAGAAATGAGAACCACTCACCTAAATTGAAGATGGGGAAAGTGAGCAGCACAGAAGCATGGTTCAAAGCATGATAAAAGAACAGGCAAGCCCTCTTTTTGTCCGGGGAGCTAGAGGAGTGGGACTAGCTTACACAGGGCAGAGCAAGAGATAAGGTACCACAAGAGATAAGGTAAAAATCAATTCAGGTAAGAAGTTAGAGAAGGCCAAAGTGGCAAAGGTCAAAACGAGAGAGGTGCGCTTACTGATGAGGCAAGTAAGAAAGGTAGAAGCCAGGCACTCCGGAAAAAGCAAAGCTCTGTGGGAAAGAACAAAAGGAGGAGGGGGGAATGGGTAGAGCAGCCAGTGTGGCTCCTGAGGCTGGACAGCAGCCGGGTGTCACGCGTTGGTGGTGATAGCTTGTTATTCATTCTTTAAATTACATCCCACCCATACTTTTAAAAAGATTGATGGGAAAGCTCTGAAATACAGAAGTATGGGAGGTGGCGTGATGATATGTCTGGTAGTGGGGGGAAGAAGGGGAGCTGAATATGCTGAGCACCAGCCCAATCTTACCTACCTGACAAGGATTTTAACATTAAATGAGCGATCTAAAGCCTTAGGTACAGTAGGTATATGGGTGGCAAGCTGGGGCAGTGGGGATTATATAGCACCTTCTATGTGCCAGGGGGCTGGGATTTAGCTCAGTTGGTAGAGCGCCACTCTGCAGTCTCTGAGGTCCCAAGTTCGATTCCCAGCACCACAAAAATGGGAGAATGACATGGCAACTCACTCCGGAGGCAATTCCAAAACAATCAGCTATTGAAAACCCTAAAAGTGTCACTATGAGTTGGACACAACTCGACGGCACCTAACAACAACAACAACATGTGCCAGGTACTACGCTGTGAGCTTCATTTATTTATCATTTAACAATGCAAAGCCCTGGGGGCCATGGCAAAGTGTGGATATTATTCTCAATGCACAGGGAAGTCCCTGATTGGTTTTTAATAAGGTAGTGATGAGACCAATGTAATTTAAGTCACATAAGATCAGTATTATTATGCCCATTCCATTTTATAGGCCAGAAAACTATAAAGGTTAGCTAGTCCACAGTCACACAATGAGGAAGTACAGAAACTAGATTGAAAACCAGTCCTCTCTGAGATAAAGCATTGTGGTCAAATATTAGCTGGTTTATAGGTTAAGGCTATATGGGGTGTTCACTGAACCATGTCTAACTTCAAAGCTTACGCTCTCTTTCTCCAATAGGGGATGCTGTGCCACTAATGAAAATGACTTTAGGTTAATCATTGTCTCTTCTGACACTCTCCTCATTTAAACAATGAGATTAGATTAGACCATCGCTAAGTTTCTGTCCCTGACATTTCATGGTTCCAAAGTTGCAGTGTGTGGCTTTGGATTCTTAGGTAACACCAAAAGCCTTTTATTCAACTTGCCTTGCCATCAGAAAGGCACTAATGAAGCTGGGCTCAGTGGCTCACATCTGTAATCCCAGCGACTTGGGAGGCAGAGGCAGGAGGATCTTGAGTTCAAAGCCAAAGAAAGCCTGTACGATTTGGAGAGACCCTGTCGCAAGAAAAAAAATTAACAATGGGCTGGAGATACAGCCCCATGGCAGAGCACTTGCAAAGTATGTGTGAGGCCCTGGGTTCAACCTCCAAATACTGGAAAAAAAAAAAAAAGGAAGGCCCTAATGAGTTTCCTACAACAGAAATATGGCAGCTGGGGACTCAGTTTCCTCCCTAACCTCAGAAAAGGATGACCTCCATGCCTGCTGTGGCACATTGCCTACTGCTATGTAGAAACTGCTGGGTGTCAGTCTTCATTCGCTGAGGAGAAGATCACTCTGAAAAGGAAACACCTTTCTCTGCCAAGCCTTTGGGTGGGGCTAGAAAAACTATTCCTGACAACGCTGAGTCAGCACATTCATCTGGGTCAAGCTCACAGTGAGAGGGAACTGGAAGAGTGCCCTGGTTGAGAAGAAACCTCCAGCTGATTCCTCTTCAGTCCGAAGGGGAATGGAATCAGAATCCACAGCCTCATAATGGAGGCTGGCCAGGGAACAATGGTATCTTGCTGAGATCAGGGGTGTGCTCTCAAAGCCTTAGAGAGCTCAGTCTAGAGCTCAACCCCCAAAGTACGAAATCTGTGTACTTCATCATCCTAAGAGGTAATAAAAGTTCACAACTGCTTTGCAAAAGTTGCAAAATGGATTATGTGAAAACAGGCTTTTTGGGAGTTATGTCTAATCTACTGAGGCTGTCAGCAAGGACAACTGGGTTCTCCCCCAGATGTGCATGTTAGGGTTTGTCAGACTTCTGGGGCTAGAGGGATCATGGATCTGAGCTACAGTGATATTCACATGCATTAAGAATCAACATCCAGCCAGGAGAAATGGTGATATATAGTCCCTATAGTCCCTATAGTCCTGGCTACTGGGGAGGCTGAGGTAGCAGGATTGCTTGAGCCCAGGAGTTCAAGATCCCACTTCAAAAAACGAATTAACATTCTTTCCTCTAACAGAGTCACTTGATTGCTTGAACTCTTAGGGTTAAACTAAGCTAACTTGGTTGGCCTATGAAAATACATTGACTTCTTTACTAGCTTCTGAAAATACATGGCCTCTCTTCTCTGAGGGAAAATCCACAGATTTTTATTGTTTCTTGTTTTATTTTGCAGTGCTGAGGATGAAATCCAAGGTCTCACACATGCTAGGCAAGTGCTCTACCACTGAGCTACAGCCTCAGCCCAAGAATTCTTAGAGATATTTCCCTGTAAGACAGGTGATGACAGTAGAGGCATAGCTTAAGTCTCTCTTTTCAACTCTTTGTCACCAAGATCACACTTTGTTTTTTTCACACAACATATATTTATTCAGAAAAATTGCAATAAATTATAATAAAAAAGATGACACAGAATACAGAATCCCACTAGCAGCTTTGCTTAGTGACCAAGACATTTTGGGGAAATATAACAAAGAATTACAGATTAAGAATAGAATCAGAAAATAGTGAAAGGGAGACTAATGCAAGGTCACCCCATGGATCTGAATCGTTTCTTCCTTAGAACAGTAGGTACAGAGTCCTTCCCTACCAGTTGGATCTGAAACCCTTAATTCAGAGGACTATGAAATAGTACCTTGGAAGAATTAGGAATTAGAGGTTGGGGTGCTGGGACAGGTGAGGTAGGGAAGCAGATTTTTTAGGTCTGCTCTATGTCTTGTCTCCCCTACCTAGAGATTGTCTAAAGCCCTCAACCCAGTATACATCCCAGAACGAGCTGGAAAAAGGTTGAGGCAGTAAGTCAACTTAGTGCTTGGACCTGATGAATTACAAAGGACACACTGTATGTATCCTGCACAGAGCCCCTACTAATCATATCCTCGCTCACCCAAATACCCCAGGTTGGCAAGAAACTAGAAAACAGGCCCAAGAAAGGCATTTCCCTGTGTTACGACCTTGCCCCAGATACTATCAACTGCCTCTTTCTTTGATCACTTTCTGGTCTAGTGGATATGACAAAACTGTTCTGCTCTTAGTTTTCCATTAACTAAGTTCACCACCTAGCCCTTGACCTATTAGTTCTCCAGCTATCTGGCACCAATAATTTGACTCCTTTTCCCCAAACTCCCAATAAGGAAAGGGTTGAACCAGTACATCGCAGGATATGTATCTTTTCCCCACCAAAGGTAGAACTTTCAAGAGACAGGGGATCTGAAGAACCATTCTGTGGTGGAAATTCCCTTGGCCCTCTCCTTGGATGCACTAGAAGAGTCATGGAATCAATGCCCAGGATTATACACAGTGTATACATTATGTTCCATGCATCCAATTTAACAAGCAAGAATGAGTCAACTTGGGGTGGTTTTAGTGAAAGAACACCTGGAAGAAGCCAATTTCACTGGGCAGTTTTGCAGTCAGTGGCTGGTGGCTTGTTTGTCAACGAACAGATAAATTTTTAAAATGGCTGTCCTTCCAAAGCCTGAATAAATGAAAAACTCAGAGGGTCACCTCAGGTAGGAGAGGTAAAGTGTGTGGTTGGTCCCACTGGCCAGTCTTTTTTATGAAGCACTGGATATTGTGACTGGGAACCAAGGGTAGTTTCTAAATCCTTTATTTGAAGGAGCCAGATGTGGAGGCCAGAGTCAGGCCTGCTGAGGGAGGGGCTAACACCTGCCCCTTGGTACTTCAGAAGACTGCCGAAGGGATTCTGAGGGTTAGCTTTAATACCCTTGCTGTGGGAGGAGCAGTAGCTCCACAGGGGCCCATGTGAGGTATGAAGACTCTCTCTTTCTTACTGTGGTGCAAGTGTTGCTCTGGAGGTGGATTCTAAGTGAGAGATGGGTCCCCAACACCCACAATTGATCCTCATGTCAAATGTGGATAATAATGGGAAAGGGAGAGTAGGAAGCAAGATCTATTAAGCACAATTACTCTCACTCCTGAAATACACAAACATATTCCCTTCTGACTGTGATTCTTTCACATCAATGGGATGCCACCTCTATAGTCACTAAAGTTATGTTACTAAATGTGATATGAGACAAGAAAATATGGTTCCACCCAGTGTGGATCCACAAAAAGGCCAATGTTACAGTGGCATAGAAATGCCATTGTAGTAGAAATGCACAAATGCACGTGAGGACTACATGTAGACTGTGGACTCACTGTTGACTACATCCAAAGAGTCACTAGCCTCATCCAAGCTTCCTTCAAGGAGACAGAATGAGTGGAGGGGGGTGCAAAGAAGTGATACGGGGAGGGGGTGGGTCAAAAGTGCATTACACGGAGGACTACAGACAAGTCTGAGCTATAAGCAAGTAGTGCTTGTAGGCCTAGAATGGGAACATCTCAGAACCTAGGCCTAGGGTACTAAGGACAATCATGACAATTGGGTAGGAGGGGAACAAACATATCCCTTGATAAAGGAGTGTAAATACAGACCTCTTTGCCTTACAAAGAGAAAACAGAAAAACACCAAAATATGGTAACTTTGGCTTGGCAATATGTCTAAAAGTATTTTGCTGTGTAGGATATGGTAAGGGAGGAATTAGGAAACTCTTTTTTTTTGGATTAACAGAACTGGAGATTCTGCAATAGACCCTTCCTGTGGCATGACTTTTCAAATCATCTGAAATACTTGGAGCCCAAGATCTTCCTCCTCTAGAATCTCTGACAGGAAAAGACTTAGTCTTCATCGCTCCCAAGCAGAAAGCCCAGAAGAAACTGGATGGCACGCTGGCGGTCATTTGGAGTCTGTCTTGCCATGAGGTTGGGTGGAGGCCTTAGGAGAAGACTAGTGAAGAGAGTAGCTAAAGGGCGAGAGAGAGAGAGAAAAGGAGAAACCATTTGGCAGACACGACCTAAGTATAAACTCAGGGTTGGGGGTCAAGGAACAAGGACAGTAGGAGGGAAGTGGCTGCCAAGTACCTGGACATCCAGTAAAGTTCATACAATGCACACAGATTGTCCTCCACAAACACCCCATGCAGCCATTCTTATGAAGCACCCTTACCGATCATGTTGGCACTGACATTGTTGTATTCAGAGAATTTTAAGAGTTCTCGAAGGAATGCCATCAAGTAACGGAAAACATTTCTATGGCATCTTGGAAGCTGGGAAATCACCTGTTTTTAAAAGGGGGTGGGTAGCAAGGAAAATAGGTGGAAGAAGTAAGGAGAACTTTATAGATGCCATAAAAGTAATCCAACTCTTATAGGCTCCACTCATCTGCGCCTACCCCTATTACTTACTCATGACCAATACAAGGCTTGCCAAATTATGACTTCAAAATAAGAATGGTCATATTGCCTATTCCCTGTCAACTCAATGACCCAGCCACGCAGTTGTCACAGACTCATATGTACACAGTGCCCCAGAAGAACATGAGTATTCATTTGTTCTTCTTCTACTTCCCCAGACAGGTAGCCGAGGCATCTACCAAGCTGAATGATTTTCTCTACAATGTCACTTAGCACCAATGGGGATGCCATTCCAATATTCACTAGTCTGATTCACAGATAGTCTCAGTTACTGTGCACCAAAATCATTTCAAGATTAAAAACATACCCGGAGCTGGAAAAGAAGAAAAGCTCCCAACTTTCACCCACCCTTCCTGGTAATGTCGGCCAGAATTCCATGCACAATCAGTTTCACCAATCTTACCCTAGGGTTGAAGCATTCACCCCACTATGTTTCCTGAAAACAGAAATAGGCCAACTAGAAAAGCTGGTAAATGTAATAGGAAAGAAATAATGCAACCTAAACTTCAAGGGTCTCAACTCAACACTAGGGTCCTGTTGTGAATAACAGACCCAGGCCCATCCTACCACACAGTTGGCTATTTGGATTTGTAAAACTGATGATTTCTCTGTGGTTGAACCTGCCCCAAATGCATCCTCAGATCAATAAACTCACCTGTCGGCAGATCCGAGGATCATGAGCAGAGTCAAGACATCGCTGATACAGCTCATAACAGATGACTGGCTCTGGTAGGGCTTCCAGGAAAATGAGCAGTGCTTCAGCCACAGAGTGATTACTGCCAGCTGATCACCTTAGGTCAAGGCAAATGGGCTCCAGGAAAAGGCCACACAGAGACCTGACTGGCCCTCTTCTTCAAGGCCCTGCGCAGAGGGTTTTCTTCCTCTTATTTGGGGCATAGTGATTCTAACTGGGGCTTGATATTTATTGGCCCAGATACTCTGTAGCTGAGTTATGACAGACTCGTCCCTAGGAAGGGTTGGCTCTGCTTCTGACTCAGGGGACTATAACCTTCAGAGTGATAATACCCATTAGACTGGTCCTACAAACTCCCAGTGTTTCCCACCTTTCCCCCTGCCCTAATGACAGCACATGAGGGCAGGGAAGGAGTGACCAACCGGCTGAAGGAGAATAGTACTGGTGGCAGTGTGGCTCCTATGGTCCATGCTTATTAAAAATTGTTGTTACCTACTCCTTGATTCCTCTTAGTAATAGCACGACACAGAGAGAGAGCAAAAGGTCCTAAAAGGGATTCAGAAACAACTGGATAATCAGTGATCATCTTAAAACAAAAGACAATTACAAAGGAAATAAATATAGAAACACAAAAATCAAATGGAGGTGGGCAGAAGAGTTTGGCTAAGCACCCATGTGGCTTCTTAAGCCTTGGGCGGAAAGGATACGAATTGTCTCAGGAATGCTGGTATCCAGACAATCAATGATCTGCTGTAACTCTTCCTGCATTCCAGGGGTTTGGAACAGGTCCTCCTACCAAAGAAGTCAGAACGAAGGGAACAAGGCAAGATAATCACCTCTTGGTTCTGAAGATTGCTCAGGGATTGGGAGAGCAGCAAGAAAAAAAAGGGAAGGGTAGTATGCATTTTTTTTTTTAACTTTTTGAGACAGGGTCTCGCTAAGTTACACAGACTGCCTCTGGTCTCGAACTTGCGATCCTCCTGCCTCTACCTCCCGAGCCACTGGGATTACAGGTGTGCACTACCGCCCCCCCCCCGGTAGTATGCATCTTACTGATTAGGAATGGAAATGTGAAAATAGCACTGTTTTCCTATATCCATGGGGATTATCTCTATGATCCACATGAAATTTTATTTCAAACAAACAAAAAAAAAACCGATCTTCAATGGGTTTAGCCTATACTTGATAACATAGGGGAATAGATGGCTAGATGAGGAAATCAGATGTTTCATTTAGAGCCTTCGGACAAGAACACAGAGTGCAAACAGCATAACAACATTCCAATATAGAGACAGTACTGAGCACGGCAGAAGGAGTATGTGGCATAGTCATGCTGAACCTTGCTTTCAAGTAATATTGGCCTTCAATTTGGCCCAAGAAAGCTCTTTTGGGGGGAACATGTTGTGGATGGCCAGTGTATTAGATAGGGTTCATTTATTTACTTATTTACTTATTTTGTGTTAATGGGGGGCTGAACACTAGGCCTCGCGCACACTTTGCAAGTGCTCTACCACTGAGCTCCACTCTCAAAGCTCCACTCTCAACTCCTGTTTTAATTTTTTTTTGTTTGTTAAGACAGTGTCTCCTTAAGTTACACAGGCTACATCTGGCCTCAAACTCACAATCCTCCTGTTTCCACCTTCCAAGCTGCTGGGATTACAGGCTTGCGCCATCATGTCCTGCTTAGATAGGATTTAAAAGTAAATTTAGTATTAAATTAATGGATTTGAAATTCGCTTGGGACTTTACAACCTGTGATGGTTACGTGACAGCAAAAGTAGGAATTATAGACCCAGGTACTTAGTCGTCTGGGGCGAAAGAATACATAATCAGTACATAGGCATTTTCAGTTCTGGTCCTGGCTCTGCCACTCTACTTAGACCATGGTCTTACGTAAACCACTTAGATTGCGTGCTTTAACTATTTGCTTCCACCTGCCCAGGCAGTTTGACAGTGCTGCTCGAGAAAGTTAAAAGCACTATGCCGATGTGAGATGACAGAATTTCCTACAGGACTGGCACACATTCTGAAGTTGCACAGTAGGTCTACTTTCACTTACCTGGTGACAGGCACATCTGAATAAGTGATCTACTAGAAGCCAGATCTCCTTGGGGACCTGAAGGGGTCTCTCACCAGCACCTTCATCCAAGGGAACCATCTGCAGAAGAGATTTCTCCTAACAGATGAAAATAAAAGAATCAAAGGGATTTCAGAATAAAGACTTCATCTTCAAATTCTGCTCATGTGGCTACCATGTGATCTTTATCTCTTAAGTTTTTGCTTTTTTAAAGGCCTTCTCCCGATTTAACTTATTTATTATTATTTCTGTTGTGGTGCTGGGGATGGAATCCAAGGCCTTGCTCATGTTGGACAAGTGCTCTTCTGCTGAGCTATATCCCCAGGCCCAAGAGTTTTCATTTTTTTTTCTCACCAGGGACATTCCTGGTCAGAAGGCATTCGATACTGATTCCCATAGTTAAAGGATCTCTTTTCCTAATGCTTCACTCAGTCATTAAGTATTTCATTCGGGTTTATGATGTTTATCATAATTGTGTGTTTTAAATCCTTCCAAGGGTGACACTGAGAACCAGCACTCCAGCTATACAGTCACAGTAGAGCCCATACACCACCGGTGACTTTGGACCGTTAAATTACAATTGCCAGTATAGTACTTCGAAGGACCATGTCCACATTTAGGTTCCTGTTTACTTTTAACTCACTTTCTTTAGGTCTTACTACAAGTACTATTGTCTTCATTGTTGCTTTAATTGATACTCTTTGGTTCTCAGAAAGTAAAGACAACTCTCCACATTAGACCCACATACACAAATACTTCAGGCTTGAAAGAAGTTCTAATCTTAAGGCCTTAAAACTCATACTCTTAAGATCCAAAAATAGTAAATTGGAATACAGAAACTGAAAAGTCAGAAATACCATATAAAATCTAGGGTCTAATTTCAGAAGTTATTGTTTACATTAATAGCTCAGCAAAGATTTCTAGGGGCTTTTATTCCTTTTACCTACTATTCTACTACCTATTAGATTCTTCTGAAAGAATATGAGAGAAAAATCCAGAGGTGGTGTAAATTACACCAATAACTAAATTCAAACTTGAAAATGGCTAGGAAATAAATTCAGTTATCCCTAAACACTCAAAACAACAACAACAACAACAAAAAACTCAACTCAGTTATCTTACGTTTATGTACTCAAATATAAATTATGTGAAAAGTATATCCAAAATAGGTTAAAAGGTATCTGAAGGCAGCCTTCAGAAATATATAAGTGGAGAAAACCATGACCATTTTTTTTTTTTTGCATTCTCCTCTCTCCCCTACCTCTAGGTCATATATATATTCAACTTTAGGAAATTCTTGCTCAATGTTGTGCAATCTGCAAATTCCATCCACAATCTCCAGCTATTGCAGCTTTAAGGGAAAGAAATTAGGCATTTCATTACTTTCACAGAGACCATGTATACTACAGCAGTCCTGAGGTCTCTTCTTAACACTGTGTTTTTTAAATAAGTACTGATGACCTTTTAAAGGTGTTGTGCCTTTTTAAAGGAATAAGGTAAGGGAGTATGACAATTGGTTACCACCTAACATCTCTGTATTTTTTAAATATTCACTCTGCTTCCTTTCTTTCCATGGGACTCTATTATTTGATGTTCATATTCCATATAGTTGCCATAATTTCTGTCAGTGGCTCACCCACTGCCTTCTTTCTGGTTGCATGTATTAAATGCAGAAATCCACGTGTATCTGAGCCAAAATGCTTCAAAATGCACTCTGCTAACTTTCTGGACCAAACACATGTACATATTTTTTAGCAGATGCCTCCAAATTTAGCATATATAAATTATTCAGCACTTGTTCATGTACTTTCAAAACAATCTGACATCCTACTGAAGCTTTTCCTGTACTGAGGCATTAAGGCAACATAAAGCCCTTGTCAGAGATGAGTAGGCAGAACATGGACTGCTCTTAACGGAGAAGGACTGGGAAGCAGAGCTATCTCAAACCTTAGTGGTTTAAAAAGGTTAATAAAATGTCAGTAGGTTATACACTCTATCCACTATCCATTTTTGAATTCATGTGTAATAAAGCAGGATGTCATACTCGTGTCTCTGAAGTCTAGGGAAAGATACAATAAGAAAATAGAGAAAGAAACAATACTTAAAAAAATCCCACAAATTATTCCAAACTCTGACTTTCAAAGGGAAACCAAGGCACTTTGCCCGCTTTCAACAAGACACACTCAGTGCCTGATAAGGTCACACTTTATAATCTTCGTGCTAGTAACTAAAGCACAAAAGAGTATACCATCCTGACCATCAAAATATATTTAACTCCACCAAGTGGGGAGAGCGTGTTACAAACCATATGAAAGTACTGTAGAATGTTTACCAAGCCCAGGCTCCTCTACTTGATAGGCTTGTGTGGAGCCTGGTGCTCTTTAGTTGAAGACAGAGTGGTTGGGAGGCGCTGCAGAAGGAGCACTGCACCAGGTATTCAGGAAATCTGGGTACTAGTGCCCTCTACCCCATACCCCTGTGGTCAGGAGCAGTATGACTTTCACAGGGTTTCCAATCTTCCTGGGCCTTGGGTATCTCACCAGCTAGAATGGAGAAGATATCTTTCCCTGTGTGAAGGCAGATGGCTGTACTACAAGATCCCCTATGATCTTACTCAGCTCCACAATGCTACTACTCTCTATTATTGCTTTGTATTGGCTTGTTTGTTTGTTTTTGGTTTTATTTGAGACAAGGTCTCACTGTATAGCCCAGGGTGGCTTTGAACTCATGGTGATTCTCCCTGCTTCAGCCTCCTGAGTGCTGGGATTACAGGCATGGGCCACCATGCCTGGGTCTGCTCTTTCTCTTGACTGTATCTGTGTATTCTTTTAGTAGTTAATTATTTCTTGTTGCTAGGTGCCGTCAAGTTGGGTCCAACTCATAGCAATCCTCACAAGGTTTTCAATGGCTGATTGTTTCAGGAGTGGATTGCCACATCCTTCTCCCATTTTTGTGCTGCTGGGGATTGAATTTGGGACTTCAGAGAGTGCAGAGCAGCACTCTACCAACCGAGTATCACTAATCCCAAATTACTTTTAACACAACGGAAATGTACTTCTTTTGGTTTTATTATCATTGGAAATGAGGGGCAATTATGTGGGACCCTCCTCCAACTCGTGAGCTTTTAGATACATCCAGAGAGCTCCAGGCTGGAGACATAGCTCAGTGGTAGAGTACTTGCCTCGGATGTGTAAGGTCCAGCACCACAAAAAACAAACAAGTCAAAAGACAGCTCTGTAGTTATTTCTCAGTTCAAAAACACAAATCTGGGCTGGTGCTGTGGCACAGGTCTGCAATTCCAGCGACTTGGGAGGCAGAGGGAGGAGAATACAAGTTTGGGGCCAGAGGCAGCCTGTGTAACTCAGAGAGACACTGACTCAAAATACAATAGATAAATGGGCTGGGGTGCAGCCCAGTGGTAGAGTACTTGCAAAATATGCACAACACCCTGGGTCCAACCCCCCAAATATCTCCAAAACAAACAAATACAAATACAAATATGGTTCAGAATAGAGCTCAGTGGTAGAGTGTTTGCTTAATATGTGTAGAATCCCTAGATTCCAGCCCCAGTACGGGAAAAACAAACAATGTCCCCCGAAACCAACCAGCCAATCAACCAACCAAAAAACCCCACCAGTCTTGACCGTTGAGTTGGATTGCTTTCATGGATGAGTCTTGATAACTTGACAGGTGTGTAAACAACCTTCCTGTACTTCCAACATACTTAAAGACAACTGGCAGGACGTTAGGGGATTCTCACCGAGTCAGAGGTCTTTGGGAACACTAGGGACAAATTCCAGGGACTGCAGTTAAGTGTTAATCAAGCACAAAGAAACTGTCATAACCACCAGTGGATGCATTACCTTTTCTAGGAAGCTGTCTTCTTCCTGAGAGCGGAGCAGGAGAAAAGCCATTGACAGATAGAAAATGATTAGAATTAATTTACAGAATTAGAAATAGATCAGTATTAGAACTCACTAGCTTACTAGATGCATATGCTTTCAAAAGCTTTGAATTCTTCAAATAAACTATGGAACATATTTTCCTTATGCAATGTTCTCTATTATGCATATTAAATTTCTGTGCAGTTTATTGAGACTATCACTCAAGAAACATACATGTGCAGCCATAGACTTCTGTGCCCTCTGGCAGCTGACCCAGCCGAATGCCCACTGATGTCTCTTCCTGTCCCTCTGCTGCACTGTGTAGCATCTTACCTCGTCTTAATGCCACCTTAGCGGAAGAGTTTGCCTATAGGCCTACCAGTGGCCATTCAGAAGCAAATGATAAGCTACGCTCCTTTCCATTGCCATTCCTCTCACCCCAGCTGGCCTCCTAAGCAGTGTTCCAAATTCCTTTCCACCTGCCCATACCCTGCCCCTCCTCAAAGGCCCCTACACTTGCCAGATTTGAAGGGCCCTCTGAAATGTAATTGAATTTCAGTTCAGATCTTTGAGGATCAAAAGATTCCTCATTTCTCTTATTTTTGTTTTCCTAGTGGGTATAAGAGAAAAAAAAAGTAGCAAGGGAGAAGGAAGTAGCTCTTTAATCTTCTCTGACTTTTTTGTTATTATTCCAATCCAATAATAGCAACAGCAATAATAACTATCACTACTACCTAGGAAACATGGGCCATGCACGAAGAACTATGCAAAGTGCTTATCTATCATGTCACTTAATCCACACATAAGTACAAAGTAGATATTATTCCCATTTTACAGATGAAGAAACTGAGGCTCTGACAGGTTAAATTATTTGCCCAAGGTCACACTTAGGTAATAAGTGGCAGAGTTAGGATGGGACTCAGGTCTGACTAACACCACAATCATTATCATGCTCCTTCAGACAACTCAAGAAGGACAACATAATTGCTTTCTGAAAGGCAAGGCGGAGAAAGCTGTGAGAATGTATTCTCTAAAATACAAAGCCTAAAGACAGTGAGAAACCTTACTTATAAGGCTTCAAGGGCAATGGAGAGAATATAGGTATTATTGTTAAACAGTCATGAACACATATCTTCCTTCTGCCTCTTATTAACTTTTATAGACCTCAGGCAAGTTACCAACCTTCATACTGCCTCAATTTCTTCATCTCTAATACAGGGATAATATTTACCTCCTGGGGACAGTGAAGCAGCCTAAAATCAAGGAGACGTGGGGAACATTTCCTCAGGAACTCCCAGATGGGTTCCTCCCAATCTTATTGGCCACCAAGAACTCAAGTATAAATCACACACCTCAAGTCAAGTCTGGTAGGTAACAGGAGAAATCCCACTCTTCCTGTATGAGATGCATGGGGGCTGCAGGGGCAGGTATAAGTTCCCTGATATCTAAGTGGTAATGCTGAGTGCATTTCCCCAAATTGCTGTTATATATGGGCTGGGGTTTAGCTTAGTTGGTAGAGTACTGCTCTGAATTCTCTGGTTTGACCCCCAGCACCACAAAAATGGGACAAGGATATGGCAGTCCATTCCTGAAGCAATTCTGAAACAATCATCCATTGAAAACCCTATGAGTAGCAGAGAAGCACTGACATAGTGCTGGGCATGGCACAGTGTTGGAGAGTGTTTCATTCTGTTGTACATAGGGTTGCTATGAGTCAAACCTAATTCTACGGCACCTAACAATAACAATAGTTGTTATATATGGCCATTAGATTTTCTAGAATTATTAGATACACTATGAATTAAACATGGTTTTGTGGTTTTACCTAGTCTTAAATACCATGTGAAATACAATAGAGCAATAGTGTTTTATAGGGTGCACATTGTTATAGCATTTTAATTACAATATTTTTGAATGTGAAGTAGATTCTGAGTGCTAAACATCTAATTTAATATGATTTCAGACTACAATGTTTTTATAAAACTAACAACAATAATCAGGAGTACTTGATAAATAGAAAATTAACCTGATAGAGTTTATATTCCCCCCCACTACATATATGTGACACATGATATGGTGAGTAAAACTAGATAGAAATTTTGCATATTAACCTGTCAAACCAGGCCCTGAAACTAGTTTCCTCTGAGAGATGTCATCTACCAGTGCAGGACACTGGGCTACACACCTTATAAGGATACATAATGGAGATAGATGTGGTTGGTCTCTGACCCTGGGTTGCAGTTCAGTTGGGCTAAGGTATCCCACAACTTATAGTCAAATATTGTTATAAGTAAATGTGTGAGTTCCCAATAAATGGTTACTGGTCCTTAAAAGAGTCACAGGATTTTTTTTTTTTTTTTTTTTTGCAGTCCTGGGGATAAAACCCAGGACCTTGGACATGCTAGGTAAACCCTCTACTACTGAGCTATATCCCAGCCCCAATTCACAGGATTTTAAAGGATAGAGATGGGCAGTGAACATCACAAGTGGAAGAGACAAGCCAGGTGCAGTGGCATGTGCCTATAGTGCCAGCTATTCTGGAGGCAGGAGGATCTCTTGAGCCTAGGAGTTTAGGACCCCAGTCTGGGAAACACAGCAATACTTCAGTCAGTTAAAAAAAAAACGTGGATGAGGCAGAAATACACAAAGGCACAGAAAAGATAAATCACAAGGTGAGATTAAGAAATTAATCATCTAGTCTGTGGTAAGCATCAGCTCAGATAACTAGGGGATGTTGAGAAAAATTTGTTGTTGTTGTTAGGTGACATTGAGTCAGGTATGACTTATACTGACCCTCAGGGTTTTCAATGGCTAATTGTTTCGAGATTGCTTGCGGAGTATATTGTCAAGTCCTTCTCCCATTTTGGCGGTGCTAGGGATCAAACTCAGGTCCTTAGAGAGTATGGAACAGCACTCTACCAACCAAACTAAACCCCAGCTCCTGTTGATAAAAATAGTGGGAAATATGACCTTGAATAACAAGTTAAGGAATTTGGATTATATTCAGTCAACATGGGGAGCCACTGACTACCTTTAAGCAAGGGAATGATAGTCCCCAAAGCAGTGTTATGGAAACATTAAAAGGCTGTCAAGGTAGGTTAAGCAGAAGAGAATAGCAACAATAAAATAATATGGGGAAATATTTTATAAAGTTAATGGACAGGCAAGGGATATAGCTCAATTGTGGAGTGCTTTTCTAGCATGTGTAAAGCTCTGGGTTTGATCCCAGGTACAAAAGGAAAGAAAAGAAAGGAAGGAAGGAGGGAAAGAAGGAAGGGAGGAAGGGAGGAAGGGAGGGAAAAGGATCAAAGAGAAAACTCTGAGCCAGGCACCATGACACCTGCCTGTAATCCCAGATACTAGGAGGCCGAAGCAGGAGGACCAGGAGTTCAAGGCCAGAGGCAGCCTACACAACTTAGTGAGACTCTGTCTCAAAATAAAATATAAAAATGGAGCTGAGGGTGCAGCTCAGTGGTAAAACATTTTCCTAGCATGAATGAGGCCCTGGGTTCAACCCTCCAGTACTGGAGTAATAAAAGAAAACTCTGAATTCTGAAAGAAACTCAAAAGGACTGTGATTAAATACTGGTGGAGAGGTAACAAATTTACATTTACTTCTCAATGTACCAGTGTGAAGAAAATATATATAAATTACATTTAATTCAACACTAGTCCCAATTTTGAAAATAGAAACATCACTTGAATTCCACTAACAAACAGCTTTTTTTTTTTTTCCAGTAATGGGGGTGGAACCCAAGGCTTGGTGCAAGTGCTTCCCCACTGAGTTGCACCCCAGCCTCTTTTTTATTTTTAATTTTGAGACAAAGTCTAAGTTGTGCACACTGCCTCTGGCCTCCAACATGAAATCCTCCTGCCTCAGCCTGCTAAATTGCTGGGATTACAAGTGTACAACACAGAGCCTGGCTTTTAATAAACAGCCTACTTCTAATATGGTCCTAAGATGACTACAAATCATTTAGCTCAATAGACTTTAAAGGGTAGAGATGCCCACTCTTTGCATATGTGAGGCTCTGATTTGCTCTCCATTACCACACACAAAAAGATATTTTTTTAAAAAATCATACTGAAAAAGGGAACCTAGTTCAGAATTTCCCCAGTGTGGCAACATTGTCACATAACTATTATAATGCAAATCATTCTTTACTCCAACATTTACCCTTAGAAGAATGTTCCTGGTAGTAAATGCAGCTAAAATAATATAAAAGACCCTATGTTTAACAGAAGGGCTGGGATTTAGCTCAGTTGGTAGGGTGCTGCTCTGCAGTCTCTGAGGTCCCCAGTTCGATTCCCAGCACCACAAAATGGGAGAAGGACGTGGCAACCCACTCCCAAGGCAATCCTGGAAACAGCCATTGAAAACCCTATGAGGGTCACTATGAGTCGTATTCGACTCTATGGCACCTAACAACAACAACATGTTTAACAGAACGAAACACTACCCGACACTGTGTCATACACAGGATCTTCTATTGTTTGAGCCCATTGATGCTGCCACTGTATTTCTTCCCATTTTAAGTCATGCCACATCAGCAAAAGGAGGTCCCAGGGGCTCTACTCCATTCCCATTATTAAGGTCGACTCTACTTTGAGGAGACAACTCTTTCCCAGTTGTCTTCTGAATGCCTTCCAACCTGGTGGGCTCATTTTCTGGCACTCTATTGATAGTGCTTCTCTGCTATTCATAGGGTTTTCAGTGGCTAATTGTTTTGAGAGTAGGCTGTCAGGTCCTTCTCCCTAGTCTGTCTTATTCTGGAAGCTCAGCTGAAGCCTGTCCACCATGGGTGGCCCTGCTGGTATCTGAAATACTGGTGGCAC
Source organism: Pedetes capensis (assembly GCA_007922755.1). Classification (NCBI taxonomy): domain Eukaryota; kingdom Metazoa; phylum Chordata; class Mammalia; order Rodentia; family Pedetidae; genus Pedetes; species Pedetes capensis. The sequence goes on from VMDO01029049.1 coordinate 20,178, forward strand.
TTGCATTTATTTTTTATTTTGTGAACACCTATTGAGTAACATAATCTAAGTAAATTAAAGATTGGTAGGTTTTGGGGAGGACTGGCACATCTTACTTTCAGCACATCATACTTTCGGCATCACAGCAACATGCAAGCCCCCACAGCACGACAAGCTGGCAGATGTGGGGATTTAAAGGTAGAAGGTTCAAATTTCAAAATAAAAGGCCCCAAAATGAATGGAAATAGAAGTTCTCGAAAGAACTAGCTCAAATAAGATGTAGAAAAAAAACAAACCACACACATAACAGGATAAGAAATGAGTGGTTTATATCATCAGCAAGTCAAAGTAAACATAGTGAAGAGATCACTGGAAATGAATTAATTGCCAAGTTGTTATTCCTGTTATTTCAATTTTTTTATACCTTACTCCTAACAGACAAATTTGTTCCCAAGCAAATAGAGTTTTCCACCCATCACTCAAATGTTTTCACCTTTGTCTTCACAACTAAGATCCTTAACCACATATGGCAGTTCAAGCCTGGTCTCCTCTCCATTAGATCATTCTACAAGCAAACACCAGAATGTTCTTCTGACACATCAATTCACAACCTTGTGCTAATCTTCAAAGCCTTCTGAAGGTTGTAGATGCTCTCTGGGTCATGTATAAGCACATCTACCAACCTAAGAGACTCTGTATAGCCTGCCCCACCGTACAGAATTAGTTTCATATGGTTTTATCCTTACCCTTCACTCTTTCCAGGGAAATTAAAAAAATTGTCATACATAGTCTCTTCATGTTCACCTTTTACCCTTTATTCAAGATGTTCCTTGTGCCTGGAAGAGCCTACTTACCCAATATATGAACACATGTTTCTTAAGTACTTGGACTTAACTGAAAAATACATCTCTAGCAAACCCCAAATCATTTTCCTAATTTGTTTTATTCACATGTACTGAACTTATTTGTAGCTCATGTTATGTTACAGGTATCAAATATTCATTAAAACAAAAATAGGCTGATTGTGAGATTGATTTTTATAGAGATTAGCTGGTCAATCAATAAGCTTTTAAAGCATATAAAGGCTCGACTAAGTGGCACAGGAAAGGAATCTACTGTTAATATCAAGTAGAAGCTCTGCAGCATTCATTTTAAATGACTTTCCAAAATATTGACCTACCAAATACAGTGCACGTTAGCCAGTAAAGATTGTCAACATTCAATTATCTCTAACCAAATTTTCCACTAACCGTGAGTTAGAATTTAGCCATATTGTACAGGCAAGTCTACTTCCATGACCACTAAGTCATAGGAACCCATGTAACCTTCATAGGACTCTATATCCAGTGTACAATAAACAAATATTTATGATTATTTACTACATAATATGTTAATAAACAAAGTTGAGAAATTCATCTTAATTCTAGAAAGGAATAAAGATAATGACAATAACATTCTGTTATCTGTTTCCCACTTGTGCTAATCTCAACTATTCTACGATTGGCAAAGTCACCGTTATTGAAAATGGCAGGAAAAATGAAAAGGACTTATACCAATTATTTAATTCTGAATTTGGTGGGAAGAGGGTATGGCATGAGAATCTTTCTGAAACAGTATATTGAGAGACAACACATGCACTAAACTCATTTCTGGCTTCACTGAAATTTTATAGTATATAAGACAGTAGAAGACAGGTACCATTATTAATGGCATCATCTCATGGGATGTGAAATATCCTCTTTGGGCTTGGAAAAAACATGAACATTCAACCTAAAAAGTACTATATAAGTTCAAAACAGAGAGGGAAGATACTAAGAATAGGGTAATGATGATTTTAGACCTATTGTTTACTGCCTCACACTAATATGCATAGTTTCTTCATTAATGAGAAACAGGAATTTAATAACACGGAAAATGCAATAGACTGTGAAAAGCATAAGAACCTCCAATATTATAAAATCAAACCTTTAAAAGACTAAATGATGACCATGCACATACCATTTAATAAAAACTCAGCAATTCTGTAGTTAAACATGACTAGGGCTCTGTTTCTTAACCTTAAATCACTTATGCACAAAATGAAGGAAGAGGGCTCCCTATAGGGCCACTAATTCCTTTAATGATTTTGGTACTTTCTATTTATGGACCAATTGGGCATAATTACCTGATAATACATTTTACATAAAATAAAAACTTTGCATGCTAGTTGAGCCTCCTTCTAGCCACTTTCAAGATATGGAAAAAATCTGCCAAAGGGTATTATAATGCCTCCATCAACTCCAGCCAAAAATAAGTGAGGTTCCAGTTTACAGGAAATGAAAGGGGAAGAGAGAATATACAGGGAGAAGTTGGAATAATCAGATAAATGCAGGAAAAGGCAGACCCTTGTCTGGGCAATCATACAGACTCTTAAAAGGTCAGTGATAGCTGAGCATGGTGGCAGACGCCTGTAATCACAGTGATTCAGGGGGCAGAGGCAGGAGGATTGCAACTTCAACTCCAGTGGCAGTCTGTGTAACTTAGCAATACCTATTCCAAGATAAAAAATAAAAAAGGGGCTAAGGGTGTAGCTCAGTGGTAGAATACCTGCAAAGTACATGTGAGGCCTTGGGTTCAGTGCATCCCCACTACAAAATAAAAAGTCAATGGCATTAAAGGGAAAAAAATGGAGAATTGTTCTACTCTAAAAGGAACTATGGGCTGGGATTTAGCTCAGTTGGTAGAGCGCTGCACTGCAGTCTCTGAGGACCCGAGTTCAATTCCCAGCACCGCAAAAATGGGAAAAGGGCCTGGCAATCCACTCCCAAGTAAATCCCGAAACAGTCAGCCATTGAAAACCCTATGAGGGGCCAGGCATGGTGGCGCATGCCTGTAATCCCAGCGGCTCGGGAGGTGGAGGCAGGAGGATCGCAGGTTCGAGACCAGAGGCAGTCTGTGTAACTTAGCGAGACCCTGTCTCAAAAAGTAAAAAAAA
>VMDO01029050.1:0-23125 GCA_007922755.1 Pedetes capensis
CGTTTCAGCCCATTGCTGCATGGGGCGGGGGGGGGGGGGCGACAAAATCTTCAGACCAGGCCAATACTCAAGGCTGACTAATGAACCAATACGATCATTAGAGCAACGTGAACTCAGATACAGCACAGCACCACCTCCGTGCGCCTCTAGGACCTCACTGACGGCGACATCGCCCATCAGGCTTTCAGAAACCCGTGTCTGGGCCACACATGCACATGCGCTCGCTGAGTCACTACGCACGGGGGGGGGGGGGCAGATGCAATCGCAGAGTGATAAACCCACGTCTGAACGCACAGCACTGGCTGTGGTGAGATTTTCCGCCCATTTCCCGAGCCTCCAGCTCTAGTGTAGTATGTTAGCATCAAAACTTAATCTAATACCGGATGCATCATTCCGTGAATAAAAAGAACAAGAGAACTAGGGCCTTAGGGCTTTTTGTAGTTGTTGTTGTTATTGTTGTTTGCTTTTTCTAATAGTTGTGATGTGGTTAAGCACTGCTTCTGAATGTGGAAGCCAGGCCATTATCGTTCAGGAATTTCCTTGCAAAGAGGCATCCCCCTGTAAGCGAGGGCTAATTTCAACATTTGTTTGAGTGCTTGGGGGGCGGGGCAGCAATAACAGAAACGTCTGTTAATTCAAGTCTGCATGAGAGAAAGCTGAGCCTGTGGCTCATTGGAATAATGATGCCTATTTGCATTCCTCTGTCTGTCAATAGCTGAGAACTGTTGAATTGGGTAATTTGAAACTCATTATCCTATCGCATCTAGCCTGCAAAGGCTCACAGGCCAGCAGCATAAGTGGACAATGTGGCCAGGCATCTATTTTTAGTAATTCCAAAATATGAAAGACAAAAATTAATTGAGTTGAATCGCACTTGGACATGGCAATCCTCTCCTGAAGCAATCTCGAAACAATCAGCCATTGAAAGCCCTGTGAATAGCAGAGAAGCACTGACATAGTGCCGGGCATGGCACAGTATCGGGGAGTATTTCGTTCTGTTGTACATTGGATAGGCTATGAATCAGACCCGACTTGACCACACCTAAGAACAACATGGCCTGCAGCGGTAGCCCTGTGGCATCCGATCCCGTCAGATCTCGGAAGCTAAGCAGGGTCAGGCCTGGTTAGTACCTGGATGGGAGACCGCCTGGGAACACCAAAAGCTGTAGGCTTGGGAGAAGGACCTGGCAACCCCCTCCCAAAAATCAATCTGCCATTGAAAACCCTATGAACAGCAGAGAAGCACTGACAATACTGTTTCCCCTGTTGTACAGAGGGTCGCTATGAGTCGGATACCGACTCGACGGCACCTAACAACAACAACAACAACAACAACAACAACAACAACAACATACCAGCTGAGGAAAGGTGACATTTCTAGTGTTCTAGCTTTTGGATAAATGTGTATACAAATGTACTATCTGAAAAAAATCCTTCCAATTCTTTTGCATATGATAGTGATGCTATTAACAGGAAATATAAATAAATGATCATCAAATTCATCTTTAAGATATAAGGCAGATAAAAAGAAATGTGACGTGTGGTGGAAAATTTCTGCTGAGCTTGAGGAGGGTTCCTAAAAGCTTTGTATATGTGATGCTGATCTTACTGAATTTCATTGGCTGGAGATGGGAAAGGCTCCCAACAGATGAGTATTTTAGCTCCCAATGTGATAAATGATTTAACTGCGGTTGGTTGGCTCACGAGTACGAGATAAGTTAGTGAAGAAAAATTAGCTTGTCACACATTTTTCATCATGGAAAATTGCTTTTACGCTGCCTGCCCTGTTCCCCATTAACATTAAGTCCGGGGTTCATAGTGACTTGAACTTATTTAACCAGTGGCTACAGCTGGGACACGGTGTGACAAGAAATCATCTTTGCCTTCTAGTGCGCTGGTTTTGATCCCAGCAAAGCATTTTTTATATAAAATGAGTGGCACTGTTTTAAATCGCACAGCGCCGTTTCCTTCTGGGAATGTGTACCACCACTCTGCCTTCAGCAATGTGACTCTTGATTCCCAAATGACGGCCTTAGGGATCTGTAGAGATTTTTGTCCCGGTGATGATGCCCAACACCCACCCCCGGGAGCAAGTGAGCCTCACAAATCCTGGCGACGCTGTACCCCCCAGATGAATGCATATTCTCATCTCTTCATAGTGTTTGAAGATCACAGTTTGAAAAAAAAATGAATTACTTCCCTCCAACCTAACTTTTGGCTCATTACACACACTTATCTCCATTAATTCCAAATATCCCTTTGGCATGATGGAAATCGTATGAAATTAAGCCCTTGGAATCAAAACGATCCGCTTCCAGGAATGGCAGAGTAGCTGCCACGGGTAATAGCTATTAATGCTGGACCCAATAAAAAATTACTCCCAGAGGCAGTGGGGAGGGACCAGGCACAGGCAGGAGCCACAGGCAGCCTGACACTTGGGACAAAGACGGATTTTGCTCTGTTTTAAGTAGGGTCACTATGAGTGGGACCCAACTCGATGGCACCTAACAACAATGCAGGCAAACATTAGTTACAGTTAAAAAAAAAAAAAAAGAGCAGTTTCTCATGTAAAAAACATGAGTCAACCCACGTGGTGGCTGAGACCCAGAAGGATCCATCCGTCTTGGTGGCCTGAAGAATGGGAAGGAAGAGTCTAGAGCCATCAGAGAACAGCACAGCTAGAAAGTGAGGTGCAGAGTCCTCAAAGGAAAAGAGCCCCAGGTGGGAGCCCCCAAGGTGATGTCTCCAGATGTACTTAGTCTTCGCGCCAATCTCTAGCTCACCCCGCAGTATGCATGGGCACGCAGGGAGCGCCAGCCTGCCGGCCCAGCTGAGGTCAGGGAACCGCAGCACAGTGCAGCTCTGGCCTCGCAAGGAGGGAGAAAACCTTCAGCAGGAGCTCGTCAAGCTAATTGATTACAAATAGATGATATAGAGAATGTATACGAATGGGAGAAGGACGTGGCCGTCCACTCCTGAAGCACAGTAATCCTGAAGCAATCGGCCATGGAAAGCCCTATGAGGATCGCTATGAGTTGGACCTAACTCCATGGCACCTAATAACAACACCAATAACACAAATGGCCACTCTAGAGTTAACAGAAGCCCAAGTGTCTGCAATGTAACCCAATAGGGCACAGAGGCAGCTTCCCAGCCTTTCCATGTATGGCCCTGGGATGGATTTCTGTCTCACCTCACACCATGTGCAGAGTCAGGAAACCTAGGGGCAGCGAAGAACAAAGGGAGGGAGCAGGCAGGTGGGGGGCGGGGAGCACAGCTCCTGCAGCTTGGGCTGGTGGCCCCCATGCCCTTATACCCGCTCCCCATGACTCAGCTCGATGCAAGAGAGTGAAAGGCTGCAACCCCAGGTCCCCCCTGAAGGGTAGGAAAGAGGTGGACGACGTGTGCAGCACCCCGACTTCGCTAGGGGCCGCTCAGAGGACTAGCCGGTCTGCCTTGGGTACGGATGGGACCTGACCTAATCTAGTCATGGGGCCAGCAAGGGCAGAGGCAGGAGGCTGACCTAGCACCCGACTGACCCCCACTCTCAGAGCCCAAAGAAGCGAAACCCTGGGTCTCGGCGTCTCCAGAGCCACGGCGTCCAGTGACCAAGGTGTCTGAGTGCCGCCTGAGGTCTCCGTCCCAGGGGACCCAGCACACGTGGGGCACCTTGGACCTGCTTTGCACAGAGCAGGCAGGGTGGACCAGCACAGAGGCTGTAGAGGCCTCCGCGGCGTGAGGCCGGGGGCAGCAGTGAGGGTCTTCTCCCAAACACACCAGCTCAGGGACACCACTAGACTACCACAGTTCAGATTGGCAGCGTCCCCCGAAGACCTGAGTGTCAAAGGCTTGGTCCCCAGGCTGGCGCTGTTGGGAGGTGGAGGGACCTTGGGGAGGCTGGGCTTTGTGGGAGGTCTTCAGGTCGCTGGGGATGAGTCCGTAAAGGGGACTGTGGGGTCCACCTGTCGCCTTCTTCTCTTTGCTCTTTGCTTTGTGGTCTGGGAGGGTGGCTCTGCCATGCACTCCTGCCAGGACACCCTGCCTCAGCACAGGCCTGAAGGACAGGGCTAACCACACACTGGCACCTCCTCATAAGATGATTATGTCAGGGGCTTTGATATAGTGATAGGAAGCTGACTAGTCCATTGCTGTTGTTGTTAGGTGCCGTTGAGTTGGTGTCCGACTCATAGCGACTCTATGTACAATAGGTAAAACACTACTGTCAGTGCTTCTCTGCTATTCATAGGGTTTTCAAAGGCAGACTGATTTTTGGGAGTGGGTTGCCAGGTCCTTCTCCCAAGCCTCACTACCTGGTGTTCACAGGCGGTCTCCCATCCAAGGACTAACCAGGTCCGACCCTGCTTAGCTTCTGAGATCTGACGGGATCAGACGCCACAGGGGTACAGCTGCAGGCGACTAATACATAGAGGTAGATGCTTTTTGTCTAATATGCACACTGATACAAAGTGTAAAGAAACTAGGAGGCCAGGAATTGTGTTCCAAAAAAGCAAGAAGATAAATCTCTCGAAACTGACCGTAATGGAACGGAGCGGCATGGTTTATCTGATAGTGTATTCAACATAACCATTACAACATTGCTCACGAAGGTCAGCGGAAACATACATGAAGGAAGTGAAATTTCAAGAGATAGACAGAAAATACAGAAAAGTAGCAAAGGGAAACAGTGGGGTTGGAGATTGTAATAACTGAACTGAAAAGTTCACTAGACAGAGGGATCTAACAACAGAGGCAATCAGGTAGACGAAAAAAATTAATGAACTCGAAGACAGGTCACTAGAAATTATTCTGTTAGGCGAACAAAAGCAAAACAGAAGAGTAAAAGACGTTTGAGACCTTTACACCATCAAGTGGACCAGTTGTACACGGAAGGCTTCAGAAGAGAGAAAGGACAAGAAAGTATATGCAAAGAAATAATCGATGTAAATGTGTAGGTGTGGGGAAGGAGACAGGCAGACCCAGCAAGCCCAGAGGAGCCCAAATAAGAAAACCTCAAAGAAATTCACAAAAGGCAAAAACACGTTTGAAAGCAGCAAGAGGAGACTGACTTGGGACCTTCCATGCTTATAAGACTGAGTGGGTTTTACCATCAGTAACCTTGCAGGCCCGCAGGGAGTGGGAAGATAGATAGCCGGGATTCCCATCCGCGTAGAGGCTCATGCGTAATCTCGAGGTGGACAGTTCTGCTTCCAGGAACGAGAATTTCGGGCAGCACGAGCACAAAGGAAGAGCAGCGGACCAGCCCCAACTCCTCCCCGAATGTCTCAGAAGCGGCAGACTCTGAAGGCACCCGTTCGGGGCCGCTGTGACCCCCGCCTCTGTCAGGGTGGCTGACATCTGGGCACATCCCCCAGAACTGGGAAGGTGGTTACATACCGCATTCTGGTGTGAATAAGCTAAGTAACAAAAATGTCTGATTTCAGTGTTCTGGGTGTGCAATGACCAGGAGAGTGACAGACAAGGTAGTTTCTCTTGTGGAACAGTCTAGAAGAAGTGAGTCAACACATTAATGGTCACAATGCAATCAAAGGTACTGTCTGAATATTAAAAAATTGAGAGCTACCTATCATCCTCACATCTTGAGAGGCAGAGGCAGGAGGATCAAGAGTTCAAGGCCAGAAGCAGCCTGACAAATAGAGAAAACCCTATCTTAAAGTAAAAAAATAAAAAAATAAAAAAATGATATTATTATTATATATAACATATAGTATATATAATATATATTATATATAATATAACATATAGTATATATGATATGCATTATAATAATATATAATAGAATATATACTATAATAATTATATTATTAATATTAATATAATAATAATAAAATAATAAAAATGGGCTTGGGGTACAGCGAGTGGTAGAGTCCTGAGGTTAAACCCAAAATACTGCAAAAAAAGGAGATGACTCAGAGGATTTAACCTGCAACCTGCAACCGGAGATGTGAAACAAAGAAGAAAGAATGAAAGAAAGAAAGAGAGGGAGAGAGAGAGAGAGAGAACAGAAAACCACAGGCTGCCCGGTGCAGAGCTGAGGGGCCACTTCCAGGGGAGCGCGCCATAGAGTGTTCCGCGACTCCACACACATCACCTCAGATTACACTGATCTGGGACACATGGTGGCCCCGTGTTCCTGATCTCATTTTACAGACACGGCATCTGGAGCGGGGAGGACGAGGTGCTCCCCACTCTTCTCAAACGGGCTGCGCCATCCTGTGCTCGTTCACCCACAGAACCTGAGTCCCCAGGCACGGGTGGAATGGACCCTCAAATCCCGGCCCCGGCTCTTACTTGTGAAGATAACTTACAGCTGCCGAACTTCAGAGGGCAGGCGTGGGCGTCCATGGGGAAGTCCTCGAGCTGCATGGGGCACTCCGCCGAGATGGTGAGGCTGGAAGAACAACAGGCAAGAGCGGTAAGTGACTCGCCAACTGGCTCTTGGCTGAGCAGCTACTTCGTCCTAAAAAGCTACTTAGGGACTCATTTTAATGAATACCTTTTATAAAATCATCCAAGCCGTCCACCGAATCCTATAAGCTTGTATTGTAGGTGAACATCATTCAGAGAAAGGCTCTGATCAAATCCACGTGGGGATTCCGTGGCCTGTTGTGTGTGTGTCCATACACATATTATTGCTTGTAAAACAATTTAAGTGCCCTTAAAATTATTTATTCTTTGTTTCCTATCCCTCACCTATCATTATCTAAAAAGCTTTTCTTGACAAGGCTGAACCTATGTGCCTTTTCTAAAATAGTTTACAAGCTCAAAAAAAAATAAATAAATGTAGGCTAGGTGCAGAGTGAGTTTTTTACCCAAACCTGGCTATACGTACGGTTTAATGGGCTGTAAGTGAATCTGTGTTAAGATAGCAATCTTCTGGTACAGTCTGATTATTGTGGTTTTTGTTAAAATTCAGATCTAGTTTTCTAAATAATAACATCATCACCCGCTTCCACTGTTGATGACGACTGGATGCTATGGCGGTTACAGCTGACGTGTGTATAGCAGGCAATGTGTTAGTAGCCTGACGGATCTGTGGCCATTAACATCATAGCTTATGGGGGGCGGGGAACGGAGCTATGGGTAGTAAGGAATCGGGCCCAGCATGCAGGGACACTTGGTGGGGACTCAGTAGCACGACTAGAGCCCAGGGCACCAGCCTTGGCAGATATTGCTTGCCACCCGGCTGTGGTCATTTGCAGGGTTACCCCACTATGGTGCTGCTGTGGTCTGCACAGGGCCTGAGCGTGTCCCCAGAGGTTCATTTATAGGAAGCTGGATCTCGAGTGTGGTGGTGTTGAGATGGTAGAACCTTTAAGAGATGTGGCCTTGTGGAAGATGATTTGGCCACTAGGGGGCGCCATCTTTAGAAGGGATTAATGTCACTTTCTCGGGACTCCAGTTAGTTCCCACAGCAGTGGGTCGCTCTACAAAGTGCCAGCACAGCCCTGGAACGCCTCTGGCTTCCTATCCCATTGCCGTGAGGCGTTCACCAGAGGCCAGACAGATGGAGCTGCCTGGTCTCGGACTTCCAGTCTCCTAGGCTGTGAGTTAAATATACCTCTTTTCTTTGTGATTACCCAGCACCGGGTATTTCATTATAGCAACAGGAAATGGACTAAGTGATTTGATTTCTCTACAGACTTCCCACTAACTGGGTAAAATCCTAAACTATATTAATGAGCTTATCTTCCGCTTGTTTTCCTTTCCATTATTGGCAATAAAATGAAATTACATAAAATGAAATCAAAACACAAAACACTCAATTTCCAATGTGTGCTATAATCCTATTTTTAGCGCAAATAATTCAGCGCTGTATTCATGCCTTAGCCCGTTCCTTGTCATATTGAATCTGGATGTTGCCTATGATCCTAGGATGCAAATCCAAACACAGAGGCATTGAGTTTTGATTTTATGACTTCCTCTTGTTAAAATGGATTAAGCTGCTGCTATTAAATTGAGCCCATAATTCACATGTGGCAACTGCAGTCTGCTTAGTCAATGTATGCGTTGTCTGAGTGAAGCTAAAATATGTCTCAGCGGAAAGGAGGTCTGTGTCCATTGAGGAGAGCAAATTCTCTGTTGCCACTCCTTTGAGGGACCACCCTCAAGCTGGCGTGAGTCACCCAGGACCCTGAGCATAACACACACCCCAAAGTTCAGGAGAGGAGATGATTTTTAAAACGAGATTACACATACACCTGGGCTGGGATTTAGCTCAGTTGGTAGAGCACTGTGCTGCAGTCTATGAGGTCCTGAGTTCAATTCCCAGCACCGCAAAAATGGGAGAAGGACCTGGCAATCCACTCCCAAGGCAATCCCAAAACAGTCAGCCATTGAAAACCCTATGAGGGTCGCTATGAGTCAGACACGACTTGACGGCACCTAACAACAACAACAACACATACAGCTGCAGCTGTAGCCCTGGGGCATCGATCCCTTCAGATCTCAGAAGCTAAGCAGGGTCTGGCCTGGTTAGTACTTGGATGGGAGACCACCTGGGAACACCAGGTGCTGTAGGCTTGGGAGATGGACCCGGCAACCCACTCCCAAAAATCAATCCACCACTGAAAACCCTATGAACAGCAGAGAAGCACTGATAATAGGGTTTCACCGACTGTACATAGGGTTGCTATGAGTCGGATACCAACTCGACAGCCGCTAACAACACCACTCCACATATATTCCTAGACTATGGGACAATATAGAAAAAGGCAAAAGAAGAAAATTACAAATGCCCACCATTCACTTATAATTTCATCTGGCGTGTTTAGTCTGGAATTTTTCCATTGTTGTTGTTGTTATTGTTGTTAGGTGCTATCAAGTCGGTATCCGACTCATAGCGACCCTCATAGGGTTTTCAATGGCTGACTGTTTCGGGATTGCCTTGGGAGTGGATCGCCAGGTCCTTCTCCCATTTTTGCTGTGCTGGGAATTGAACTCGGGTCCTCAGAGACTGCAGTGCAACACTCTACCAACTGAGCCAAATCCCAGCCCCCAGAATTTTTCCATATGTACATATATTTTCTTTTTCTTCTAAGTATTAAAACAAACACAGTCTTTTTTACACCAACATTAGAACAGAAGTATTCTCCACATTACTACAATCTCTGCACAATCCTGACATTGATTCCAGCATACACCTATGTGTGTATTTATCCGTATATGTAATAACTACGGAATTCTGCAGGATTAATAATCATTACCCTGCAAATCCTAAAGACGTAAACCACGAGAAAGGGATATCATCAGAGGCTATGAAATGGGGAAGGCAAATGGAGATTTACTTATAATTAGGAAAATTTGGATTTAAAAATAAAAGCTCAGCCTCTGAGACTGGTATTCTGCCAACACGGGGAAATAATATTGCTTTATATGGTTGTTACTAAGCTCCAGCAATTTGTTAGGGAAACCAATAATGGGCAGAGAATTTAAATGGCTCAGGTATGTCCCAGAGGATAAGAGCACCACCGAGCTCTGAATACCACAATTTCCTCAAGGAGCAAAAATTTAACAGGGGAGTAGCAAGTATATATAAAGCTATAGTAGTGTTGTTGTTAGGTGCTGTTGAGTTGGTGTCGACTCATAGGGACCCTATGTACAACAGGTGAAACACTATTGTCAGTGCTTCTCTGCTATCTATAGGGTTTTCAATGGCACATTGAGTTTTGGGAGTGGGTTGCCGGGTCCTTCTCCCAAAGCTATAATAGCAGGTACAAAACAATAAATATGACAATGAGCACATGACAAGAGAGGGTTGTAAGAGTTACTGTGGGAGTCTGTGGCCTCTGTTCCAACCATTGATGGATGCAGGGGTGATGGGAACACCCCAGGGCCCACCCCAGGGAACAATGTGACGCAGTTCTGGGGAGAGGAAGGTTCAAGAAGTCCTGTCATGGCTCAGCTAACAGTACTGAGGACCTCAACATGCAAGGCCAGCTCTATGCTGCCCCCTAACGGCATTAACAATGCCATGGGCCCATTCCCTGTGGAGGGGGAGACCAGGGCAGAGCCTTCTCTCCAGCCCCTGCCACATCTGCCAGCTCCTATCTGGGCTTCAGACCCCAGAAAACCCTCAGCTTCTCGCTGGGGCTGGAGGCCGCCTGGAAGCCGGGTCCATCAGCTGAGTGAGAGTCACGGGTGCTCCCGCCCCACCCTGGCTCCGCGCTGGGTGCCTGCTTGGCGCACACGGCCCCTGGGGGTCCTCGACGCAGAATCCCTGCGGCTCGAGCCTCCTTGTCGAAGCAGATCCCGCAGGAAGGCTCATCTCCCCTGGGACACTCTGCCGATCCTTAGAATATTCCTCATCCTTTCCTGGCCAAGGTCACGTGCCTACAAGGGGTCCACATCTCCTGTCTGTCATGGTGGGGACCGTTTTGGCCGTTCGACCTGGAGAGCAGCCAATTTTCAGAAAAACCACTGCACTAACAACACATAAAGGCTGCGTGCTGGCAGGAAATGCACACCAAGGAGGCTACGTTTAGCACAGCGGAGGAGCGAGTGTGGGGGAGGCGGGGGTCAATCTGGAGTCTCACGGGATGGAGAGCAAGGAAGACATGCAAAGAAAGACATCATTTGTTGTTGTTGTTGTTAGGTGCCATCCCACTGGGTCCAACTCATAGCAACCTGATGTACAGCAGATCAAAACACTGCCCAACACTGCCTTGCCCGGCACTATGTCTGTGCTTCTCTGCTATTCACATGGTTTTCTATGGCTGATTGTTTTGGGGGTGGGCTGCCAGGTTCTTCTCCCATTTTTGCTGTGCTGGGGATCGAACCCAGAGCCTCAGTGCATTCAAACCAGCATTCTGTCAACTGAGCTAAATCCAGCCCTGGATGTAATTTAGCTGGATCTATTTTTTAAAAGACTCTTTAAAACAATTTCCAGTAAAAACATAAGGAGGCAGTGCTTTCTACCATTACTATCTCAATAAATTCTGTCGTTAGAGACTCATTGACTATTTCTCATTTTGGGGAGCTTCTTAGGCATTAGGATTCCAGCTGGGCAGTGTGGCACACACCTGTCATCCCAGAGATGCCAGTGGCGGAAGCAGGAGGATTGTGAGTTCAAGGCTAGAGGCAGCCTGCACAGCAACTTAGTGCGACTCTGACTCAAAATTAAAAAATAAAGAAATGGGCTAGAGGTACATCCCAGTGGTAGAGGACTTGCAAAGGCCCTGGGGTTCAACCCCCGAGCACTGCAAAAACCAAACAAATAAATAATAATAAAATAAACAAAACACCAGAAATTAAAATTCCAAACCTCAGAAGGATATTTTTCATTCTGTGACATCCTTTCTCCTCTCACAAATGAAAGAATTATTCAGATGAATCCCCCAATAGCAAATGTTTTAGCCCTGGCAATAAATTTAAATATTTGATGCCTTTCAACATTCCAACAATGGCCTGTACCTACGTCTCTAGACAAGAGGGATGCATCTACTCAAGGGTCTTTGAAACGTAGACACACTGATGTATAAGCAACTTCCTCCTCACAGAACTGAGTTCAAAGCCCTGTGTGAAATGGTTGACTGTCAAAACTCAAAAGCAAAGACATCTACTCAAAAACCTTGACTTTTTAATAAAGAAAATGAAGGTGAAGGTCGGAGGGTTCAGGAACTCGCCTCTGGCAAAAGTTCACTGAATTCCTGGTAGATCCAGAAACCCAGTATTTTTCCCCTAAAGGTCCAATATGTGTTTTACTTCCAAATTCCATTAGGATAATACAAGAATGACCTTATTTGGGCATAATATCCCATTTCTGAACAAAGCCTTAATTTTAGGGTAAGGAAAAGGACATTTTGTAAGTTAAGATCATTGCTCCAACTTGGATTTATATCCAAGATTCGATCCCCTGCAAGGCAAAAATGGGAGAAAGAACTGGCAGCCCACTCTTGCAGCAATCCCCCAACAATCAGCCATCAAAACCCCTATGAATAGTAGAAAAGCACTGACACAGTGCTGGGCATGGCACAGTGTGGGGGAGTGTTTCGTTTAGTTGTACATCAGCATCTAACCACAGTTGACCACAGCATCTAACAACAACAACAACAACAACAGAACACTTAAATGGCCATAGAATCACAGGCATCAATGTCCCTGCTGGCGAGGCTCTGCAGGAAACGCAAGCCACATTATTGGATATTGTAAGGAAGAGGATCTTTGTCATGTTGTGGCAGAGAGCTTAGCGGAATTGTGTCTATAGTTATGCGGGAGCAGAATGTATAAGTAATGGTGCCGGGTGAATGCTGTTGTACATGGAAAGGGGGTCATTGCAGATGTCAGTTAAGAGTTCTGAGATGGGGTTACCATCCAGAAGGTCCCCAAGTGGGATCACAAAAGTCCTTAGGAATCCCACCGGAAATCCATGCTGGAAGTGAAAACGGTCCCCCCCACCCCCAGGAGCCCAGTTTTCTGGGCAGCAGGAGAGCGACTCCCTCCTGCCCTGGTAACCATGGCCGCAGCTAAATCTCCATCCGCACATCTCCCCCTTTTGGTTTATCTTCTCTGTGAGTGGCAGCTGTGCTGTGGGCGTGGCAGAAACAGACTGAGAATTTCTCTCTCCCCAGATTTGGACGAAACTGCAAATGAATTCATTTTTCCATCGGTACAGGCCTCCTGTTATTTTCTCTTCATGCAGCAAGCTTGAGACCCAGAGCCAGGGTTCACGGCTTGGGGTGCTGGGGAGCACAAGGATTTTGGTTTAGAATCAATGCCCCACTCCCCCTGATATTAAGGGACTGTGTGTGTGTGTGTGTGTGTGTGTGTGTGTGTGTGTGTGTGTAAAAAACATAAATGACTAGTGCCAGGAATATATGTAGCCCATATTTCCTTCAGAAATCTCCCCATCAACCCTAACTGATGCAGAATCCCACCCTACTGCAGCTTTCCCCCAGAACCCCCACACTCAAGAAGAAAAACAAAACAAAACAAAACAAAGCAAAACAACCATCCCAAGCTTGTTTACTAAAGAGTTTTTGTTGTAGTTAGGTGCTTCAATTTGGTATCCGACTCATGGCAACCCTGTGTACAACAGGGGAAACACTACTGTCAGTGCTTCTCTGCTGTTCATAGGGTTTTCAATGGCGGATTGATTTTTGGGAGTGGGTTGCTGGGTCTATCTCCCAGTACTAAAGAGTAGAATGGCTAAATGCGTATGTTTCTTACAATCACTACCACAGCCCCCCGCCAGGGGTATTCTATGTGTGCCTTTCCATAGGGAGTGCCAATTTTCCTGGGGACCTCACTGCAGTTCCCAATACTATTCTGAAGCAAAATGCATTCCAAAGCTCAGTTAACCATGGAAAAGTTCAGCTGCTCTGGATATAAAAGTTGATGGCAGGAAGTGTGTGGTGGAGCCTGAAGGCCACTGCCCGGCTGACCACTTCCCATATCTTCCCTGCCTGTGACCATCTCAGACCCACAGCACGTGTGTGACCCAGCCCAGAACCACAGGCCCAGCGTCCTTCTGGAGCTGCTGTCACGGCCATACTGGACACCCGGACTCTTAAGGGACGTTGACGTCAGCACTGACCCTGCCCCACCCAAATCCAAAGCAGGACTTGTGTCTGCAATGAAGAAAAGAAGACAAGTCAGGCTCAGCAGGGGCTGCTGGGCGAGTGCATGGGGAGAGAGCAACAGAGACCTGGAAGAATGAAAGACAGTGACCTATTTTAAACATAATAGAATTTAAATCCAGCGAAAGGCCATCTTGTAAAAAAGAAAAAGAACTCAGGGTGTCATCCGAAATTTAAAGACTTTCAAATAAGATGATTACATTAAAATGATTCGTGTTTTCATTTGTACAATTGTAGAATTCCGTGCTCTAAAAAAGAATCTATTATCTCCAGGCATGGTGATGTGCATCTTGTAATCCCATTTGAACT
Source organism: Pedetes capensis (assembly GCA_007922755.1). Taxonomy (NCBI): domain Eukaryota; kingdom Metazoa; phylum Chordata; class Mammalia; order Rodentia; family Pedetidae; genus Pedetes; species Pedetes capensis. The sequence continues at coordinate 13,905 of VMDO01029050.1, forward strand.
TGCTCTAGTGAGTTTGCTAATGTCACCTTACTTATCCCGTAAGTTTATGAACATCTTCTATGGGTCTTGCGCTGTGCTTGTTGTTGTTGTTAGGTGCTGTGGAGTCAGACACCGACTCGTAGCAACCCTGCATACAATAGGCGAAACACTACTGTCAGTGCTTCTGTGCTGTTCATAGGGTTTTCAATGGCGGATTGATTCATAGAGAGTTGGGAGGCTGAGGCAGGAAGATCACAAGCTGAAGGCCAGCCTGAGCTACATAGTGAGACTCTGTCTCAAACAAACAAAATCTATTATCCATCTAACATAACTATATTCTTTTTAGACATGGATCCAAATTCTACCACTTTAAGATTGAGCTGCAGATTTCATGAGTTGTTTTCAGGCAAACTGATACCTCTTCTATGCTTCAATGTAACAGTGACATGCCTAAGACCAGCCCCTGGAATTATATTGTGCTAAAAATTTTCACTGAGCCTTGCACCGTTTGTTGATATTTTCATTCCCCCTCAGCTATTGGAAAGAACACATCAGTGATTCTTATTTATGTTGGGAAAGCCAGCAGAAGTTTAATAATTTCAAAAGGCTAGCATATTTCTTGGCCAAAGGGCCATAAACTCTATGGATCTATTTTGATGAATATGACTGCTCCTTTTTTGAATACTCAGTTTCTCAAGAAGGCATTGTAATGATGGCTGTGACAGAGGAAACACTGTGTTTAACTTTCATGGGTATTTATAGATCCAGCAATAAATAACCCTTAATAGCTCAAATGTGGGGAAATAAACAGAAGCCTGCATAATAAGAAATTGCTAGAAAAGAAGAACATCAAAAGTATGCATAGGGCTTTCTTTCTCAAAATGAAAATTCAAAGGTGAACTTTGAGAAATTCAAGTATTCCTTGAATAGTAGCATAAGGCAACCAATCGCATAACACCAAAGGCACCAGGTGGACAAGCCAGGAGAGTCGCACAGACGGAGCTGCCATCAGTCAGGATTCCAGAACCCAAACTTCCCTATGAAGGAGATGATAAAGCCTGTCTTACGGGATGGTTGTGAAAGCTGCGCATTGAACAAGGGAGACAGGAGAAGAATTGATGCTTTTGAAGTGTGGTTCTGGAGACGTCTATTGAATATACCATGGACTGCCAAAAGAACCAGCAGATCTGTCCTAGAAGAAGTGCAACCAGAGCGCTCCTTGGAAGCAAGGATGGCCAGACTGAGTCTTACATATTGTAGACATGTAATCAGGAGAGATCAATCCCTGGAGAAGGACATCATGTTTGGGAGAGTGGGGAGTCAATGAGAACAGGAAGACCCTCAACTAGATGGACTGACACAGTGTCTGCAACAATGGGCTTAACCATAAAAATGATCATATGCCTGGCACAGCGTCGGGGAATGTTTCATTCTGTTGTATGTAAGGTTGCTTTCGATCGGAACTGACTCCACAGCACCTAACAACAAACAGTATCTTATAGTATTGTTTTAGGTACTGACATGCTAATATAAAATGTGTACCACAGTGCAGCCTGCAACCGTAGCCCTGTGGTATCCAACCCCATCAGATCTCAGAAGCTAAGCAGGGTCAGGCCTGGTTAGTCCTTGGATGGGAGACTGCCTGGGAACACCAGGTGCTGTAGGCTTGGGAGAAGGACCCAGCAACCCACTCCCAAAAATCAGCCCGCCATTGAAAACCCTATGAACAACAGAGAAGCACTGACAATAGTGTTTCATTTGTTGTACGCAGGGTCACTAGGAGTCGGTATCTGACTCCACAGCACCGAGCAACAACAACAACCACAGTCAAGACCCATAGAAGATGTTCATAAACTTACGGGATAAGTAAGGTGACATTAGCAAACTCGCTAGAGCAGGAAACTCTAAAAGCCCATCTCCCCATAAAAACAATGGCAAAAATATCAGCATCAACTTTTAGGGGGGAATTCTGAAATCTATTGAAAAACTTAACAACAACGGAAGGAAGAAAAAAGAAATCCTTGAATGCCAGTAAGCAAGGCCTGTGGTGTTTTAGTTCCCTGCGCCCGGTCCCTGCTCCCCAGCTCTGGGCAGCAGCTGCCACGTGCCTGGAGCAGGTGGCTGGGAACAGGCGCCAGGTGGACTTTCCTCCCAGGGCATGTCAGCAGCTTGTTTTGATTTCCTGGGGGGTCCCTGTGGAATGGGCTCAGGGGCTGCCACAGATGTCGTGGGCGGAGGTGGTCTCCGGACAGTGTTCAAACTGTTGAAAGGCAGACGCGTTTGCCACAGCCAGCTGGAGCAACTGGTCACAGCTGCGCAAGCCACAGGCGGAAAATGGAGGAAAGTAGAGGCTAGGGGAAGAGACCTGGCGGGGAATGTGGGCTCTGAAGAGCTCACGTATTCCAGGGAGCTTCGGAGGCTAGGAGTGCTCCAGTAAAGGACCTCACACCCTCCCAAAGCCTCCAGCTCTGGGGGGTTCTTCACACAAGCAGGAATTCAAGTGTCTAACAACGTTGTAGCTGCCTGTTGTTGTTGTTAGGTGCCATCAAGTTGATGTCCGACTTATAGCGACCCTGCGTACAACAGGGGAAACACTATTGTCAGTGCTTCTCTGCTGTTCATAGGGTTTTCAATGGTGGATTGATTTTGGGGAGTGGGTTGCCGGGTCCTTCTCCCAAGCCTGCAGCACCTGGTGTTCCCAGGTGGTCTCCCATCTAAGGACTAACCAGGCTTGACCCTGCTTAGCTTCTGAGATCTGATGGGATGCCACAGGGTAGCTGCCTGGGTAACATTTAACCCTTGACGACCATTGGAACACACATATCAGTAAGTTAAGGGTGTATGAATTTGACAGAAAATCAAGGAAGTGTTTTAAAAAAGGGGGGTGTTTTATAAACTCTCACACCAATAATTGTGCTAATTATATTGTTTTGTTCATCGCGATGGTAGAGTGCCAGGAAACAAGAGGAGTTGTCATACATGTTGATTTGAATTTAGTCATCAAAGGGGTCAAGAAGGTGGCTAACACAGTCTCCACCTGCAAGGATTTGAGAGAGGAGTGTTGTTGTTGTTGTTGTTGTTGTTGTTTTGGAGGGTTACGGCTGTTTTGCTCCAAGGTGTTGAAAATTCTGTCAGATAGCTGGCTGACCACAGAGCTAAGGAGGCAGTCACCCAACTTGACAAATGATTCAAAATTTACAAAATTGTCTCCAAAACTCCCTGGCCGACACACAGCAATGCCCACGACAAGGATGAGCAAGAAACACTGTGGAGGACGGAGGATCTCATTTCTAGAGCTACTGCATTACAACAATCAAAATGTCTTTTTTTTTTTTTTTGGCGGTACTGGGAGTTGAACCCAGGGCCTCGTGCCTGCATGCTCTGCAAGTGTTGGACCACTGAGCTACACCCTCAGCCCATTTTTTTTTTTTACGTTTTTGAGACAGGGTCTCGCTAAATTATGCAGACTGCCTCTGGTCTCAAACTTGTGATCCTCCTGCCTCTGCCTCCTGAGCTGCTGGGATTACAGGCATGTGCCACCATGCTGGGCTAAAATGTTTTGTTTTTAATAAAAAATTGAGAATCATACAGAGAAACAACAGTAATCTCTTCAGAGGACGCATAGATATCAGACTTTTCTAGAAGATACATTAAATCGGGGGTCTTCAATACCAAGGAGCTCATGGAAAACTTGCTGGGGTTTAGCTCAGTTTGCAGAGTGCCGCTCTGTGCTCTCTGAGGCCCTGGGTTTGATCCCCAGCACCACAGAAAAATGGGAGAAGGAGGCAGTAGCCTGCTCCTGAAGCAATCCCAAAGCAATCAGCCATTGACAACCCAATGGGGGTCGCCATGAGTCGGACATGACTCGATGACAGCCAATAACAATAACAAAGGAAAACATGCACAAAGAAATAAAGAAAACCTAAGGAGCAGTATCTCAACAAGAAGAGTATTGAAAAAGAGATAGAAGGCTTTAAAAGAGCCAAACAGAAATTCTGGAGGTGGGAAGAAAAGAAAAGCCCGAAGTGGAAAATTTCCTAGAGTGTTTCAACAGCAGATTGAAAAATAATTCATCCCACTGGAAGAGAAGTCAAGTGAAATTATCCAGTGTGAGGAACAGGAAGAGCAAAGAATGAATAATGACCAGAGCCTAAGAGGCCTCCTGGACACCATCAACAGTAGCAAATTAAGCACAACGGGAGTTGCAGAGCAAGACAGGAAGGAAAAAGGGATGGAAGGAATATTCAAAGAAACCAACGCTGACAGTCCCAGAATTTTAGGAAGGATATAAATCTAATATAAATCTAATATCTAGGAAGTTCAATTAACTCGTAGAAGGAGAAGAATCCGGCAGCCCACTCTTGAAACAATTAGCCATTGAAAACCCTATGAATAGCACAGAAGTGCTGTCAATCACAGTGCTGGAAAATGAGCCCCCCAGGCTGGAAGGCATTCAAGAAATGACTGGGGAAGAGTTGCCTCCTCAAAATAGACTTGACCTTAATGATGGGAATGGAGTAGAGCCTCTGGGACCTCCTTTTGTGGATGTGGCCCATCTCAACATGAGAAAAACACAGTGGCTGCAACAATGGGCTCAAACATAAAAAGATTGTGTGCATGGCACAGTGCTGGTGGTGGTCTGTTCTGCTGTACTTAGGGTTGCTATGAGTTGGATCCAACTCAATGCACCTAACAACTATAAGGAGTGGGGGAGTTCATTAGTGGTAGAGATAGGATTGCACCCCAAGTAGAAGAGGTCCACAACCTGCACACTAGTCAGAGTACGGTCAGGAATACACAAGTTGGGTCCTGAGCAGTAAGTCCTGAACGCGGTAAGGATTCCAAGGTATCAGGTAGTCTCAGACAACTGTCCTGGAGTCTGATGCAGAAGGAACAAGAGAGAGAAAGAAACAGAGAACAAGATGTCAGCCCAGCCATGGGGAAGCCCTCCAGGGCCGGGACAAGGAGCCAAAAGGGGTGGCAGGTGGACACAGGCCAGCAGAGGATGGTGGCAGGTCACCTCTGGTAGGTGGCAGCTGGGAAGGAAGGGCCGGTGCTCCTTGGAAGGGAAAGAGTGAAAAGGGTCCAGCAGTGAACAGGGTCAGGTTAACAAAGATCTAAGCCAGCAGCTGTGGCTGGGATTTAGCTCACTTGGTAGAGCGCCGCTCTGCAGTCTCTGAGGTCCTGAGTTTGATTCCCAGCACCGCAAAAATGGGAGAAGGACGTGGCAGCCCACTCCCGAGGCAATCCGGAAACAATCAGCCACTGAAAACCTTATGAGGGCCGCTATGAGTCGGCAAGACTCCACGGCGCCTAACAACAACAGCAGCATTAGCCTTCTTGCTCTGAGACAGCGTCTCCTTCGGATTGTCTCCTACGCAGAGCACTTTGTGGGCCATGCCATGTCCAAAGGCCACATGATGGATGCTCGTGCATGACAGCCGGCCACCAATTTCCACCCTGTGAAAGGACCCCCGGCGGCTCAGCTGGGGAGGCCATGGCTGCTCATTTTCCCACAGGTAGGCAGGGGAGGACTTTTCCCCCAGCATCGACCTTGACCCAGAGCTCAGGCGTCCCAGGGCTTGGGCAGCAGGTGCAGGCTGGCTGCATGCGGGGAAGGGCTGGGGGCTAAGCACAGGCGCCCTGCAGGCTCCACGGGAACTCTCTACAAGAGCAGGGCACTTCATTTTCCAGCCATCCGGACTCAGCAGCTCTGGGCTATTTTTCCCTCAATGAGTGTAGGCATGGCGCCACCTAGTGGCAGCTATTTTCAGGCAGGGTGGCTAAACAAGGCACAGCTTCCTGTTGCAGTCTTTTTAGATACTACATTAAAATACAGATTGGTGGGCTTTGGTGTTCTTTTCTCTTTTCTTTTCTTTTCTTTTCTTTTTTGTTTTCATTTCCTTTCTCTTCTACCATTGGCCTGCATTCCCATCCCATTTTTTATTTCGTAAATGTTTTTAGCCCTGTGGCATCTGATCCCATCAGATCTCAGAAGCTAAGCAGGGTCGGGCCTGGTTAGTCCTTGGATGGGAGACCGCCTGGGAACACCAGGTGCTGTAGGCTTGGGAGAAGGACCCGGCAACCCACTGCCAAAAATCAATCGGCCGTTGAAAACCGTATGAATAGTAGAGAAGCACAGACAATAGTGTTTCACCTGTTGTATGCAAGGTCACTAGGAGTTGGATACCAACTTGACTGCACCTAACAACAACAACAACAACAAATTTTGAGTCAGGGACTTGCTAAGTTGCGCAGGCTGCCCCTGTGATTCTCCTGCCTCCACCTCCCCAGGGTCTGGGATTACAAGTGTGTGTCACTTCGCCTGCTGCATTTGAATTTTATTGATAGATGAATTCCTGTATATACCTTCTTACCGGGGCTGGGGTGCAGCTCAGTTGGTGCTGCCCTGTGCTCCCTGAGGCCCTGGGTTTGATCCCCGTCATTGCCAAAGATGGGAGACGGATCTAACGACACATTCCCAAAACAGTCAGCCATCAAAAACCCTCCGAACAGCAGCGAAGCGCTGTCAGATGCAATGCCGGGCATAGCACAGTGTTGGGGAGAGAGTGCAGAGCAGGCACTCTACCCCCTGAGCTAAAGCTACAGAAACACACATATGTATTTGTGTGTGACTACATACACAAGACACGGACCAAAAATCAATGTTGGCTCTCTTTGGTCTTGACATTGTACTTTCTGATTTTCCAAGTTTTCCTTCTTTCCCTCTTTCTTTCATTTTTTCTTCCTTCCTTCCTTCCCTCTTTCTCTCTCTCTTATCTCCTCCTCTCTCTCTTTCTGTCTCTCTCTCTTATCTCCTCTTCTCTCTCTTTCTGTCTCTCTCTCTTATCTCCTCCTCTCTCTCTTTCTCTCTTTCTTTCTTCCTTTTTTTTCTTTCTTGTGGGAATGGGGGACTGAACCCAAGCCCTCGCTCATGTTTGGCAAGCTCTCTGCCACTGAGCTGCACCTTCAACCCCTACTTTTTACATTGAGACAGGGTCTCGCTAAGTTACGCAGGCTGCCTCTGGCCTCAAACTTGTGATCCTCCTGCCTCTGCCTCTTGAGTCACTGGGACGACAGGGCCACATGAGCACGCCTGGTTCGTTTCCTCAGTTTTCAAATTTCATGTTGTTTCTTTTCTTTATAAATACAATAATTGGTCCCTTAGCATTGCAAGATTCAGCTAATAACGTCTCTTGGCTCATGAAAGTAGTAGACATGGATACGTGCTGTGTACATTTACGTTTGTACATGTATACACACATACCTCAGGGTCTACTTAACATTTTCCACCATTTATATGCAGAATTTTCTTCAAATACACTACTCATAAACAGACTGCAGCCTGTACAATTTCCTTCAAGTTAAATTATATTTTCACTGCACGCTTGGTGGTGCCAATCACTAGGCAAAAATGTGACTCTGCTGCCCTCCAGTGGCCATGTGAGGAATTTACTAGCAGTTCTACCAGAGTCCTAAGCCTTGTGCTCTGCTGTTATTGTCCTTGTTGTTAGGTGTCAGTGAGTCATGTCCGACTCATAGCGACCCTCATAGGATTTTCAAGGGCTGACTGTTTCGGGACTGCCTTGGGAGTGGATTGCCACTTCCTTCTCCCAGTTTTGTGGTGCTGGGAATGGAACCTGGGACCTCAGAGACTGCAGCGCAGTGCTCTACCAACAGAGCTAAACCCCAGCCCTCTGCTGTTACAGGAGAATAACACAAAACAACACTGGTTGTGACAGATTATCGTAAGACGATCAGTGGCTCATGACTGCTCAGTGATAGCTGGGACTTGAACTCCAATTCCCCTAACCCCAATGCCCCTGCCTTTACACTGTTTTATCAGTTCAAAGCAGCGCTGTGCGGCTTAGTGACCAAACCCTAAGCATGAGCCCCATAGACACCGGCCTTCCTCAAGAAAACCTGCACCGGGCCGTCTGCGCACAGGAAAGGGTGCCGACTGGCACCCGATACCCGACTCTGCCTGGGCCGTCACTCCCCACTGTGATCGCAACGGTGAAACAGCGATGGATCTGCTGGACCTGTCTGATCCGCCTGTCACACACGCAAGGGCAGGGTGACCATGGGTGGAAGGGCTGCTGGGCTTCCTGGGACAGGCAGGATGGCAGGGTCCCAGCAGAAACCCCCTTCTGGGAAGCCCTTGCTGCCTGCAGTGGGCACCACCCTGTGGACAAAGAGGGGACCTGCCTGCCTGCCATGGATACCCACATATATGTACTGCTTTGTGCTTGCCTTTAGTGGGTTTCTAAAATATATATAATTTTGAAAGCCTGCAGCTGTAGCCCTGTGGCATCCGATCCATCCTGTTAGATCTCAGAAGCTAAGCAGGGTTGGGCCTGGTTAGTCCTTGGATGGGAGACCGCCTGGGAACACCAGATACGGTAGGCTTGGGAGACGGACCTGGCAACCCACTCCCAAAAATCAATCCGCCATTGAAAACCCTATGAACAGCAGAGAAGCACTGACAATAGTGTTTCGCCTGTTGTACATTGGGTTGCTATGAGTTGGATACTGACTCCACGGCACCTAACAACAACAACAACATTTTGAAAATATTTTCTGAAGCCTACTTAAGCCCAACATGGAAATTCTGAAAAGCTATGAAGAAGCCCTTATTGGTTTACTAACTGAAATCAATGAATAATTCAGAATAAAAGGATGACTAGCAATGCTTTTAAACTAGAAATAATAAAATTTAACCTCAGCATTGGAAAGTTAGCAAAGCTTGTGAGAAATGGGCTTTTAAGCCTTTGAAAAGCAGCCTGACTGCAATAAAAATAGCTTCCTTTTTAGGTTTTTAATAAAATTTGTATAAAGTAAAATTTCCCTATCTCACATTATCTGGGTCACTTATTCCTGAGTCAGAAAAACAAGTCCAAATAGCTAATGACTGTGGACCCACGGCCGTGCAGGGGAAGAACCCATGTGGGCATTAGCCTGGGCAGGTGGAAAGGTCCAGAAGAGGGGACAAATCCCACGCACGCTTCACCTGGGGGGCAGATGGGTGCACACCCGACCCATCCCCAAATCCATCCGTGGACCCAGCGGCTCATGGGCCCCCTCGTTGGCCAGGTGGCTGCGGCTTCTGCGCTGCCCGCCCCTGGCTTGTCTGGCGCTGCGCAGGGCTGCCGTGGCAGTGGCCGTGGCCGTGGGCGTGGCCGTGGCCGCAGCCGTGGCACCGACCGCATGGTGTAGAGCTGCAGCCGTGGCACTCACCGCAT
>VMDO01029051.1:0-23129 GCA_007922755.1 Pedetes capensis
AATAGGATCTAGAAAACAGCTACAGTTTTTATAAAAGTTTCTTCAACCTCATAGTAGTTACAAGGTAATGTTCATTTGCCTCTTTATGTGAAAGAAATGTTACTCTCTCTCTGGCAATTGTTTTAGCTTCAATCAGATATAGATCACAAATGGAAGATAAGAGACTCTTTGGGCCTCATAGCTAACATTCTAATATATAGCAGTCAATTGTAATAAGTAAAATTAATTGCCCAATTGAGAGACCATAATTTCTCTCATAGAAATGGTCTCAAGCCCTTTTCTGGGGAGGAAGTGAAAAAGGCAGAAAGCAAAGTAATAAATTTCACCAGCCAATCATTCTGAATAGTACAGGTTTAAATTGCACAATTACTATAAATTTATTAAGAGGTAAAAGGAACATGACTCAAGGGGAAAAACGTTTTTATTTTTGCTTGCCTTGGCAAAGTTATTATGCAATTTGTGGTAATGGACACTCAAGAACAATTACATGACTATGAATGAGGAACAAGAATTTGGCTGTATAGGTAGCCCGGGTGAGGAATGTACTATCAGGTTTGAACGCTGAAACATAACAATCATTTGAATGACTTACTAAGAGGAGAGATTGTGACCATCTCTCTCTTGAGACATTTTAAATGCAGTACCTTTAAGAATCATGTTCAATCTTATGTCTACTGTCTGGCATAATTTAAGAGAATGATGCCTAGAGACATGGACTACATTAAGCCTGGAGGGTCATTTCAGTCATCTCATTTACAATTTAAAATACAGTGAAATTTCAATTAGCCAGACTATTTGGAGGGATGAAAAGCCTTAAAATTCTGATGTTAACATTTTTGGAACCTGAAAAGAAAAAAAATCATTAAGCTAGGGTTTAATTTTGAAATATTTTATCAGTCATATAATTCTACCTTCCTGTCACATAAGAATATCTTTTCTTTGATGGATAGATTGAAAATATTCTAGGGCTCCAGGTCATTAACATGCTCATGAATTCTTATTATTCAGAATCATGAAAATAACTGCCAGTTATATATTCTTAGGGCAGAACAAATAATTTTAAAACAGATTTTATGCATGCTAAAAGGAGAAAGGTCAAGGATAACAGTGTGGCTTTGAAGCTGAGAAACTGGCAAGAATGAATTGCCATTAACTGAAATGGGAAAAATGGAAGAACCATATTAATGTGGAAATATCAGGGGATCCATTTAGCATATATTTATGTTGAGATGTCTATGTGACCATCCTGGTCATAAGTAACATCTTGAAATTGTTCATCATCCACGAATTCTTTTTGGTTAAATGATTCTGTATTCATTCCATGTTCTTTTAATGTTTCCTACACCATTTAATGTTTTCCCTGTAGAATACTTTACCATTGACACCTGAGGATTGAATATTTTCTTCAATTCTTTAAGCTTCAGAAAAACAGAGTGTATTCTTCCCTTTTTGGTTTTCAACCTCAAGCTCTTTGCTCATGTCATTATATCATATGATTTTGTCTTCTCAAGCTTCCTTGAAATCTTCTGTTTAGTACTGTAACTACTTCTTGCCTCCCTTTTACTTTAGCTGGTGGACTTTCAAGTCAAGTTTCAAAGTCTCTTTTGATGTGTAATTTGGTCTTTTCTTTTTTCTTTTATTTTCAATAACTTTTTGCTTTCCTGATGAATGATGTCTTTAATGTCATGCCACACATTGTCTGGTCTTTGATCATTAGTGTGCAACACATAAAATATGTTCTTTAGATGGTCTCTGATCTCAGATGGGATACACTCAAGATCATACCTTGGCTCTTGTACATTTTTTCTAATTCTCTTCAGTTTCAGTTTGAACCTGCATATTAGCAGTTGATGGTCTGATCCACAATCAGCATCTGATCTTCTTCCGACTTTGATCTTGAGCTGTTCCATCACCTCTTTCCACAAATGTAGTCAAGATATTATACATGAATGGTACTGAAGGAATAGTGGACACTACCTATAAAGAATTCATGAAACATAAGGCTCCAGGAATTGATGGAGTACCATTTGAGATGATTCTACAAACAGAGGAAGCCCTGGTGGTGCTCATTTGTTTATGACAACAGATTTGGAAAACAGGTATCTAACTGGAAGAGATCCATATTTGTGCCTGTTTCCAAGAAAGGTGATTCAAACAATGCAAGTAAAACTTACTACAGATTATTCAAAATAATTGCAATAGTATAGTACCAGGGAACTCCTGAGAAATCAAGCCAGATTCAGAAGAGAGTGTCGAACCAAGGATATCATTGCTGATGTCAGACAGATATTAGCTGAAAATACAGAATACTAAAAAGATGTCTATGTTTTACTGACTATTCAAAGACATTTGACTGTTTGTATCATAACAAACTATGAGTAACACTGTGAAGAATGGGCATACCAGAACACTTAACTGTACTCAAGAGGAATCTGTACATGGACCAGGAAGCAGTCCTATGAACAGAACAAGGAAACACTGCTGGATTTAAAATCAGGAAAGGTGTGTCAGGCACAACTTTGCTTGCTGAAAATGAGAAAGATTTGAAATATTTACTGATGAAGACACTGTTACTTTCAACATATTAAAAAGGTCTTTCACAACAATTTTTCTGATTGCAATTCATCTTTTGATTTCTTGACTGCTATTTTCCATGAGTATTGATTATAGAATTAAGTAAAGCAAAATCTTGGATAATCTCAATCTTTTCTCCATTTATCATGAAGTTACTTACTTATGCAGGTGTCAGGACTTTTTTTTTGATGTTTAGGCACAATCCATAATGAAGGTTCTGTTCTTGAACATCATCAGGAAATGTTTCAAATCCTCTTCACTTTCAGCAAGCAGAGTTGTGTCCTCTGCATAAGGCAAGTTGTTAATGACTCTTCCTCCAATTCTGATGCCAATTTCTTTTTCACAAAATCTAGCTTCTTGGATTATTTGCTCAGTATAGACTTTAAAGAGGTACAGTGAATGTACCCAGCCCTGATGCATAATTTGTTGTGATCCACAGTCAAATGCCATTGAATAGTCAATAAAGCATAAATAGACATCTTTGTGGCATTCTCTGCTTTAAGTTAATATCCATGTGACATCAATAATGATGTCCCTCTTCCAACCTCCTCTTCTGAATCTTGCTTGATTTGTTATAACTTCCCTCCTGCTGCAGTCAGTTTTGAATAATCCTTAGTAAAATTTTACTTGTGTGAGATATTAATGATATTGTTTGATAACTTCAGCATTCAGTTGGGTCTTCTTCCTTGGGAACAGGCACAAATAAGGATTTCTTCCAGTCACTTGGCCAGGCAAGTGTTTTCCAAATCTGTTGTCATACACAAGTTAGCACCACCAGTCTGCATCTGTTTGTTGATGCATTTTGATTGGTATTCAATCCCTGGAACCTTATGTTTCAGAAATTCCTTCAAGGCAGCTTCCATTTCTTCCTTCAATACCATTGGTTCTTCATCATATGCAACCTCTTGAAGTGGTTGGTCATCCACCAATTCTTTTTTATATAATGACTCAGTATATTCATTCCATCTTTTTCTGATGTTTCCTGTGTCATTTAACATGTGTCAAAAGAGACTCTGAAACTCACCATTGAATTTATAGCAGCTAAAGTAAAAGGAAGACATGACAAAGATAAAACAGCAGATTTCAAAATGCAGCTTGAGAAGACACAATCAAATATTATAATGACCAGCAAAGAGCTGGAGATAGAAAACAAACAAGGAAGAGCACACTGTTTTTCTGAAGCTTAAAGAACTGAAAAAAAAATTCAAGCCTCTAGTGAAAATAGTGAAGGATTCTACAGGGAAAATATTTAACAATGCAGGAAAAATATTCAATATTGTCATATAACATAGCCCCTAAACAAACACTAAATGAGACACTTTTATCAGTGCATGTTACAGATAAGGACACTATGGCATAGCGGGTTTGTTCGCTTCAGGAAAGTCACACAAGCGGTGAATTGAGGACTGATGTAACTCCTTTTAGTTCACAAAACTTTATCCATAACACAAATCTTCCTTGATTTGATGATTTTCTTTGACCTGTTTTGTATTATTCTGTTATTCCTCAGCAAGTGTGCATGTATGTATGCACTAGTCTGCACACACACACACACACTCACTCTCTCTCTCTCTCTCTTCAAAGTTTCTAATCACCAGATCCACCATAGGCTCAGATGTTCCTCACAGACTGTGCACCTGTGGCTTTTTCAGTCCGTTTTTTCTTTTTCTTTATCAGTGCATTCATTTCATATTGGTACCAGTTGAGAAAAATTTGTTATGTGCATATGAATACTGCCACATCAAACTCAGTTGTACTAGTGGTAGGAGCTTACTGATCACGACAATTGATAAAATAGGGACCGAGGCTGTGGCTCAGTGGTAGAGCACTTGCAAAGCTTGCCTGAGGCCCTGGGTTCAAACTCCAGTACAGGAAAAAAAAAAGATAATTGATAAAATAGTAAGTAGCCAAGAAGCTCCAATTTGGAAAATACTTTGTTATAATTTTTCTCATGATATGTTCTGTCAAAGAATAATTTGACAGCTTATTTAACTATGCTTCTATTGAGAAGAATAATGAATGTGAAGATGAAAAATTATGTCCTGGTTATTATTTTTCCATGAATATTATTTCTAAATTAAGTTAAGCATGGATTTTTCCCTTTATTTCTATTTATACTAAATGTGAAAGCCAGTTGTCAAGTCTATCATATACTAAATTTATTTTAAGATAATTTCTATCATCCTTTTAAATTTCTTGATGCTTATCATTTTAAAATCATATTCACAATGTACCTGAGTTAGACATTATGAATGACTATTTTGTTACAGCTGAAGAGGCTGAGAGGCAGAGAAAATAGAGGGCTGTCCCCAAATTGCAAATTCCTTCAAGCAACAGAGATAAATTTGCATCTTGATGTTCCAGTTCAATTCAATTTTTTAACTTTTATGTACATAAACATCATTCACAGATCTTGTTAAAATACAGATTCTGATTCAATATGCCTGGAATAAGCTTTGAGATTATTTCACATATGCTCCCTCTTAGCAATTATGCTGCTGGCTTGAGGAAAATGGCTTGAGTAGCAAGGGATAAAATCAAACTGCTTTTCATAGTGGAATTTAGGAAAAGAAGGCAACTTATTTGCATAGATATGTCAATCACTTACTTTCAATGGACTTATACTACGTTTGGAATTCTGTAGGTTTAAAGATGAATAAGACTTTATTCTTATCCTCAAAGAACTCATGATCAAATTGAGAAAGTAAACTCATGTACAAGCAGGCATAATATAATACTTACATATATGTACAGGAGATACTTTTGAAAGGCAATCATAATTATTTCTTATTGTAATTATTAAAACAACACTTGTAAAGAACTCAGTAAAATACCAGGCATTGTGGTGCGTACCTGTAATCCCAACAATGTGGAAGGCTGAAGCAGTAGTATCATGAGTTAAAGTTAGAGGCAGCCTGCACAACTTAGTGACACCCTGTCTCAAAATATATATATATATATATATATATATATATATATATATATATATATGTATATATATATATATATACATATACACACACACATACATATATGGGTGTGGCTGCAACTCAGCGATAAGGGCACTTGTCTAGTATGTACAAGATCCCTGAGTTCTCAATACCGAAAAACAAACATAAAATATCTTGAACAACAGCAAAAAATTTAAAAATGAAAAAATATATAATTTAAAATTAGGGATATCTCCTTTTCACTATCATTCATACTCTTGAAGAGTAACTACTCTTAATAGCTCAACATGTATCCATCTTGCCTTAGAAAATGAAGGTAATTTACACAAAATAGAATTATATTCTACGTATTACTCAGCATCTTTTTTGAATCCAATAAAGTATATTGGGACATCCAATTTCAATGCATACCTTTTCACTCATTTTAATTCTTCACAGTCTTCCGAATATGGAGATACCATAATTTGTTTAACTACTCCCTATTCAGATGCATTTTATCTATCCCCATTTGTTTCTCATTGAAAATTATGCTTTATGGAACCGGAGAATTAAGCAGGCTTTTAGAAAGAAAGATGCCTTGGATAGACAGAGAAGATGGTGGGCCCAGAAGAAGGGAGAGATGTGCACATGATTGCTGAAGAGAGAAGAGAAGAGTGGAGAGGAAGAAGAAAGAGGATGAGAGACGAATGGAAAAAGAGAAAGATTGGCACATATTCCCTCAAGTTTCATTCAAAATAGAGCACACTCAGTGTGACATCAGACATGGACACCCAGCTGTGGGTGCTTATGTGATATGGTACTACTGTTGTTGTTGTTAGATACCCTCGAGTATGTGTCCGACTCATAGTGGCCCCATGTAGAACAAGTGAAACACTATTGCTAGTGCTTCTCTGCACTTCATAGGGTTTTCAATGGCTGGCTGTTTTTTGGGAGTGAGTTGCCAGGTCCTTCTCCACATATGAGACTAGGGTTGTTGTTTTGTAAATGGTTTAATGGCTTAGAGAGGATGTAGGACCCATTAGAAAATGCCCTTCCGATGTCCTCAGAGGCACATGTGGTGTCTTCATCATGGTGGAAAATCAGGAGCCAGTTTTAATCACCCTTTCCTCCATATTGCCTCATAATGGTAAGCTAGTTGCCTAACAGTACTGCACTTGCTTTACTTTTGATAGGTAATGATAATATAATCTCCTAAAAGAATGTATCAATTTAGGCTCCTTTTACCAGTATATAATAATGTCCTTACCTCATTTACTAACTGTGCATAGCATTATAATTTTTTTATTTTTCCCAATCTCTGATATACTGATAAATTCATGAATATAAAAATTTTGATAAATATATAGCAATTAGAGTAGATGAGTATTTATTTAAAGTATATTGTAATTAATTATATGTTTATGTATTTGTATTTGTATGACATTTGTTATGTATTTTTATGTAAATATTTCTATGTGTCTATTACCGGCCTGAGTAACATGAACTTTTCTATTACCAAGTTACAAATTTAGTTTTCAGATTTTCTCCCACCTAAAATATATATATATGTATATGTGTATATATATATGTTGTTGTTGTTGTTGTTAGGTGCCGTCAAGTCGGTGTCCGACTCACAGCGCCCCTCATAGGGTTTTCAATGGCTGTTTCGGGATTGCCTTGGGAGTGGATTGCCAGGCCCTTCTCCCATTTTGGGGGTGCTGGGAATTGAACTCAGGACCTCAGAGACTGCAGCGCAACGCTTTACCAACTGAGCCAAATCCCAGCCCATATATATACATATATATATATATATATATATATATATGTATGTATATATACATATATATACATATATATGTATATATATATACATATATATACATATATATATATACATACATATTTTTTGAGACAGAGTTTCACTATATAGACTAAGCTGACCTTGAACCTCTATACTTCCTGCCTCAGTCTCTCAAGTGCTTGGATCAGAGATGTGTGCCACTATGCCTGTCCAAGAATTCATTTTTGACGTAAGTGTTCATATGCTAGCAAGATGCCATTTCTATCTGAGATTGGTGTCCTATCATATGACAAGGACATTTGCCACAAAGTGATCACATCTAGAAAGTCTCTGGAGTCAAACTATTAGGGAAGAATCAAGACATCTAGAAATTTGGGAATGATTATCATTTTCTTTACTTTTTTTTCCCTTGTTATAAGAATCTTACAGAAAAATGGGCAGTGGGCGGTAATGGAGGGGAGAGATGAAACAAATTTGAGGGAGAATCTAGGATAAGGGATAGGAGATCAAATTCATTTAGTAGGACACAAGTTCTAAGGACCATGTTAGAAAGAAAACAGGAATCAGGTGCCTCCCCACATTGATATTGCCTAAATCATATTTTCAAGACACAATTAGGAATAAATATAGATATTAGAATATTTGCCTACAGGTGTGTGTCAGGTTCTGTTTCTCTCTCTCTCTCTCTCTCTCTCTCTCTCTCTCTCTCTCTTTCACACTCTCTCTCACTCTCCCTCTCTCTCTCCTGTGGATGGATGTGGTGGGTGCCCTGACACTGCACCCATTCACCAGGCTGTGTCCAGAAAACAGAGCATCATGCACAGGATAAAAAAAAGGGGGGGGGTTATTTACAAAGGAGAGGGAAAGGGGATTTGGGAGAGGGGAAAATGGAATCAGAGAGGGGGAGTGTTCAGGTGATGCCTCTACCACTGGAGCAAAGGCAAAGACTCCTGGGTGTCGTTGCTCTCAGGCACACAGGCTTTGCCACTTTGGAGGTCCTGTACTTGACTCTCCAAGGCTTGCTTCTTGGAGTCTTGCCTCTCAAAGGCATTAGTCCATTGCTTACCTGTCCTTGGAGGTTGGGATCAGGTAGAGGCGGCAGGCAGATTGAAGTATGGATGAAGGGAGGTTGAGGGAGGGTTGAAGGAAGATTGAAGGGTAGGTGAGTCAGGCAAGTGCCAGGCCTTGGGCTATTAAGGAACCACAAGGACAGTGAGCTTCTTCTTATGGGATTCAGTAAAAGCTGTTGGACTCTCAGCTCTAGGGTTATATACCTTTAAGTTACCTGCCAACTAACTGTCCCTAGATGACATCCAGCCAATCAAGGGACAGTGCCAGGGTGGCAGGAGGGCAAGGGCTTGACCAATCAGGACATAGATGGGGCTCAGTCCATCAGACTGCAGGGAAACCTGAGCTGGCAAGCACCATCTTTGCCTGCTTGATAGGATGGGGAGGAGTGAGTGACCCGGATGTAGGGCAAATGTCAGTTGCCTTGGAAGATAGAGGTCAGTCCTACAAGAAGGCTAGATGGGCTCCTGTGACTGGCCATGTTTTTGGTACTCTATATCCCCTGGAAAATCCTAACAGTGTGCTGGTATGTCAATTGGTTTCATTACTGTAACACAAATATCAAATTCTCTGACACTACTTATAACTCTGCCAACATTCACTTTCCATATCTTTGAGCTGACTAAAACCTATTGCTTCACATTATATGCAGGAAGAGCTCATTTAAAAGGTGAGCTTAATATGATCATATCTTAGCCAGTCAGAGGCATGGTGGCATGCACCTGTTCTCAAGAAATTTGGCGGGGTTGTTGTTAGGTATCTTTGAGTTGAGTCCTATTCCTAGTGACCCTGTGTAAAACAGAACAAAACACTCCCAGATTATGGGCCAGGCACACAATCTTATTTATGTTTAAGCCAATTGTTGCAGATACTGTGTCAATCCATCTAGTTGAGGATGTTCCTTTTTTTCATTGCCCTCCCACTCTACCACACATGATGTCCTCCAGGGATTGGTCCCACCTGACAACATGTCCAAAGTGTGTAAGATGCGGTCTAGCTAGCCTTGCTTTGAAGGAGCACTGGTTGCACTTCTTCTAGGACAGATTTGTTGGTTCTTTTTTCAGTCCATGGTATATTCAATATTCTTCTCCAGCAATATAATACAAAAGCATCTATTCTTTTCCTATCTCCCTTGTACTATGTCCAGAAGTCACAACCATCTGATGTGACTGAAAATACCATGGCATGAGTCAGGTGCATCTTCATCTTCAATGTGACAATCCACTCCCAAGGCAATCCCGAAGCACTCAGCCATTGAAAACCCTATGAGGGTCGCTATGAGTCGGATACCGACTTGACAGCACCTAACAACAACAACAACAACAACAACAACAACAACAAAGAGACCTTTTTCAACAGCATTTTCAGTGCAATGCTTTTTTGATTTCCTGACCATTGCTTCCATGGGTGTTGATTATAGAACCAAGTAAAGCAAAATCATGGACAACCTCAGTCTTTCCTCCATTTATCATGATGTTGCATACTGACCCAGTTGTAAGGAGTTTTGTTTTGTTGATGTTGAGGCACAGTCCATACTGAAGGCTGTGTTCTTTTATATTCGTCAGTAAATGTTTCAAACCCTCTTCACTTTCAGGAAGGAGAGTTGAGTCATCTGCATAATGCAGGTTGTTAATGAGTCATTCTCTAATCATGATGCCACATTCCACTTCATATATCCAGCTTCTTGGATTATTTGCTGAGCACAGAGTTTGAAGAGGTGTGGTGAAAGGATACAGCCCTGATATACACCTTTCTTGACGTTTAGCCAAGCAATGTTTCCTTGTTCTGTTCGAACGACTGACTCCTGGTCCATGCACAGATTCCTAATGAGTACCATTAGATGCTCTGTTATACCAATTATTTACAGTGCCATTCATAATTTATTAGGATCCACACAGACAAATGCCTTTGCATAATCAATAGAACACATGTAGAGATCTTTCTGGAATTCTCTGCTTTTGGCTAATTTCCATCTCACATCAGCAATGATGTCCATGGTTCCATTCCCTCTTCTGAATCTGGCTTGATTCTGTGACAGTTCCCTGTGTGTATTCTGATGCAGTCACTTTTGAATGGTCTTTAGAAAATTTTGCTTACATGTGATATTAATGAAATTACTCAATAGTTTCCACATTCAATTGAATCCCCTTTCTCGGGAATAGGCACATATAGGGATCTTTTCCAGTCAAATGGACAGGTAGTTGTTTTCCAGTTCTCTCGGCATAAATAAGTTAGCATGTCTAGTGCTGCATATGTTTGTTGAAACATCTCAATTGCAGTTCTATCAATTCCTGGGACCTTATGCTTAGCCAGGTCCTTCAAGGCAACATGCACTTCTTCCTTCCATATCATTAGTTCCTGATCATATGCAATCTCTTGAAATGGCTGGTCATCCATCTATCCTTTTTGGTGTAATGACTCTGTGTATTCCTTCCATCTTCTTTGATGTTTCCTGTGTCATCTAATATTTTCCCTGTAGAATCCTTCACTATTGAACTATTGAAGTTTGAGTTTTTCTCCAATTATGTAAGCTTGAGAAAAGCAGAGCACGTTCTTCCCTTTTGCTTTTGTATCTCCAGCTTTTTGCACACATCATTATAATATTTGAATTTGGATTCTTGAGCTGCCCTTTGAAATCTTCCCTTTAGTTCCTCAGTTACATCATGCTTTCCTTTTCCTTTATCTGTTTGACATTCAAGGGCAAGTTTCAGGTTCTCTTTTGTCATGTAATATGGTCTTTTCTTTTCTTCCTGTCTCTTTAATAACCTTTTGTTTTCCTCATAAATGACGTATTTGATGTCATGCCACAAGTCATCTGGTCTTCCATCATTAATATATAAAGCATTAACCTGTCCTTGAGGTGCTCTCTGAATTCAGGTGGGATATACTCAAGGCCATACCTTGGCTTTTTTTTTTCTTACTGGGGGTTGAACCCAGGGCCTCGTGCTTGCATGTTCTGCAAGTGTTGGGCCACTGAGCTGCACCCTCAGCCCATTTTTTTTCACTTTTTGAGACAGGGTCTCACTAAGTTACACAGACTGCCTCTGGTCTCCAACTTGCGATCCTCCTGCCTGTGCCTCCCAAGCCGCTGGGATTACAGGTGTGCTCCACCACACCCAGCTCCATACCTTGGCTCTTGAACTCTTGTTCTAATTTTCTTTGGTTTCAATTTGAACCTGCAAATGAGTAGTTGATGGTCTGATCCACAATAAGCATCTTATATTGTTCTGACATTTGATATTGAGTTTTGCCATTATCTCATTCCACAAATATAGTCAATTTTGTTCCTATGTGTTTCACCTGGTGAATTCCATGTTTACAGGCACTGTTCATGTTTGTTAAAACATGCATTTTCAATGAACAGGTCATTGGTCTGACAAAATTTGATCATGCCATCTCCAGTATTATTCCATCAAAGCTACATTTTCCAACTACTGATCCTTATTCTTTGTTTCCAACTTTTGCATTCCAGTAATCAATAATTACCAGTAAATCCTGAGTGCATATCAATATACTTCAGATTGCAGGAACTGGTAAACATCTCTCCCATCTTCATTTGTGGCCTTAGTGGTGGATATATAATTTTGAATAATAGTCATATTAACTGGTTTTCCTTGTAGACATATGGATATTCTTCTATCATTGATAGCATGGTACTTCAGGACAGATCTTGCGATGCCTTTTTTGATGATGAATGCAACCCCATTTATCCTTAATTTGTCATTCTCAGCATAGTAGACCATATGAATGTCTTATTCAAAATGCTCTG
Organism: Pedetes capensis; assembly: GCA_007922755.1. Classification (NCBI taxonomy): domain Eukaryota; kingdom Metazoa; phylum Chordata; class Mammalia; order Rodentia; family Pedetidae; genus Pedetes; species Pedetes capensis. The sequence continues at coordinate 12,143 of VMDO01029051.1, forward strand.
TGCCAGTCTCTTTTTACCCCATTGATACCTAGAATGTCAATGCTTGTGTGTTCCACTTCCCTTTGGATGATTTCTAATTTTCCTAGATTCAGACAACATATATTCCACACTGCAATTATTGATGGATGTTTACAGTTGTTTCTCCTCATTTTGAGTCATGCCACATCAGCAAAGGGAGGTCCCTGGGGCTTTACAACATTTCCATAATTATGGTAGACTCTACTTAGAGGAGGCAACTCTTCCCCAGTGAACTTTGGAGTGCCTCTGAACCTGGGGGCCTCATTTTCCTGCATTATATCTGACAGTGTTTCTCTGCTATTCATAAGGTTTTCAATGGCTAATTGTTTGGGGAGTGGGCTTCCAGGTCCTATTCCCTAGTCTGCCTTAGTCTGGAAGCTCAAGTGAAACCTGTCCACTGTGGGTGACCCTACTGGTATCTGTAATACTGGTATCCTAGCTTTCAGCATCACAGCAATATGCAAGGTCCCACAGTACGGCAAACTGACAGACATGTGGAGGTCAAGAGGCTTAGACAGGAGAATCACAAATTCTAAGCCAGCTTGAGCTTCATAGTCATTTGGAGGTCAGCATGGATTGCAGTACTAGACTTTCAAACACACACACACACATAAACACACACACACATATTTATATAGTTAGACTTTTACTAACTATAGTTATAGTTTATATAGTTAGACTTTTACTGACCTCTGTCCTCCAAGGCAACTGACCTTTGCTCTACATCCAGGTCACTTACTCCTCCCCATCCCATGAAGCAGGCAAATGTGGCACCAGTAGAAAATTTGGTACCACTAGAAAGTGCTATTATATCCTCATGTAGAAACTATGTAGTTGTTCTAATTTAAGCAGGTTATGATTTTATTTGGAAATAAGTTGATCTGAGAGTAAGTTATTTTTTTTAATTCCACTTCATTTTATTTGACCAACACATAGCCAATTATTTTGCTTTATTAATCTCCATGTTTCCTGTTATGTAGGATATAATCCTACTTTGTGCTATTATTTCATTGCTTCTGTGGAAATAAAAATTATGTAAGTAGCAAGATATTTAAAAAGACTACTACTTTTGATTTGTATAGTCTATGTCTAAGATCTCTAACATTTGTTATATGGGGTAGGGGAAGATTTTCCTCATTACTCAAAAGATTTTGCTTACTGAATTGCAATTATGCCTTCACAAATCTGTTTTTACATCAGTAGTAGATCTCTTCCTTGTCTTCTCTTCAGTGAGTACTGTGCTAGATGCTGGTTACTCAACTGCTCTACCAGGATGCAAGGACAGGTCTATTTTTATTGCCCAGAAGCCTTCTATTGTACAAAATAATTTCTCAGTAAGATTACTACATGATGAGAGGGAGGTTTTGGAAAAGTCATGTATTACTTAAAGATGAAAACATGTTTTGAGAAACATATCATCAGTTACTTTTGTCATGCTACCATTATATACTATATTTACACAAACATTGATAGCATAGTTTATCACACACCTGGGCTACATGGTACAGACTATTGCTTCTAGGCTACAAGCCTGGATAACATTGTACTCTACTGGATTCTGTAGGCAATTATAATGTAATAGTAAATATGTGTATTTAAATATATCTAAGCATAGAAAAGGTACAATAAAAATATAATACAAAAAATAAAGAAAGCCTGCCCCCATGACACATGCCTGTAATCTCTGAGACTAAGGAGGCTGACAGAAAAGAACACAGGTTGAAGACCAGAGGCAGATTGCACAATTTAGCAAGACCCTGTCTCAAAACAAAAAAAAATTAAAATGGAAAAGGAAATGCAGCTCAGTGGTAGAACTGCCTAGCAGGTACGAAACACTGGGTTCAACCCACCAGTACTGCAATTAATTAATTAATTAATTAACTAATTAATTAAAAAATAAAGATTATCCCATGTGTATAGGGCATTTATCATGAACAAATCTTGGAAGACCAGAAGTTGCTGCAGTGAATGAGTGATAAGTGAAAATGCAGTCCTAAGACATATATATGTGGCTATGGTTTAACTTAATTGGAAAGAGCGCTGCTTTGTGCTCTCTGAGGCCCAGGGTTTGATCCTCAGCACTGCAAAGATGGGAGAAGATCCTGGCAAACCACTCCCAAAACAATCACCCATCAAAAACCCTATGAATAGCAGACAATCATTGTCATATTGGTAGGCATGGTATAGTGTCTGGGAATGTTTGGTTCTATTGTACATAGGGTTGCCATGAGTTGGACCTGACTCAATGGCCCTTGATAACAAGACATTACTGAACATTACTGTAAAATTTGTGAAGATTGTGCACTAGAGTTATACTAAATTTATACAAATATTTTTCTCTCTTCAGTAGTAATTTAACCCTAGCTTACTATACTGATTTTTACTTTTTAAACTTAATTTTTTATTATTTTACTCTTTTCTAATAAGTTAACTTAAAACACAAACATATTGTACAGCTGTACAAAATATTTTCTCTCCTTATCTTTTCTCCATAATCTTTTTGCCTATTTTTAATTTAATTTTTTAATTTGTAATTTTTTATTAAAAACTAATATCAAAACTCATACATTAACCTAGGCCTACATAGAATTGGGATCATCATTATTACTGCCTCACCTGTACATTTATTTTTTTGGTGATAGAGTCTTGTTATGTAGTCCAGGCTGGCATTAAAATAATGATCCTCTTGCCTCAGCTTCTTGAATGCTAAATTACAGGTGTATAAGTGTTGGAGTTGCAGGTGTTTGTAACTATGTCCAGATTGATCTCCACATCTTGTTCCATTGAAAGCTTTTCAGGGATAATGACATGCATGGAACACTCATGTCTTCTGATAACAAGGCCTTATTCTGATAACAAAGCCTGAAGGACCTAAGGCTGTTTAAGTTACCATTTTTTACACATAAAGGAATAAACTCTAACACAATAATACAAATGTAGTACAGTAAATACACAAGCCAGTAACATTTATTATTGTCAATTATTATGTATTGGATAATGGTATCTGCTGTACTTTTATATAACTGTCAGGAAAGGATGTTTCTTTACACTTGCATCACCATAGATGGGAGAATAATGCATTGTGCAATAACCTTATGATGGCTAAGATATCTCTTGGTGATAGGAATTTTTAAGCTCCATTGTAATCATATTGGGATCATTATCTTATATGGGGTCCAAAATTGACCCAAACTTCAATATGCAGTGCATGACTATAGTTACATTGGTCTGACATCAGTGCTTAAAATGGATCAGTGATTATAATAATCAGTGAAGGAGTAGAGAAACTATTTTCCCAGATGGTAAGGGCACAGGTTGAGTGACATAAATAATAACAAAGATGTTTAAAGGTTAGGGATTTGTAGGGTAACATTGCTTATTCACTGTCTCATTATCACAACAACCCAATGAAGTAAATAAAATTTGTTTTCATTTTTGCAGGTGAAGAACAGAGATTTATTTGATGTCAGCTTCCCAGCTAAATAAGTGTTGGAGCCCAACCTGAAAACTTGGACTCTGGATCCTAGATTCCTAACATCTGTATAGCACTATACTGCCTTCCAAAAGTAGAAGAGGAAAAGCCAAAACAAAAGCATACATGAAGTCACTACATGCATCTTTTCTTTTATTTCTCCCATGAAGTATCAAGTGTTTCTGATTCTCTAACCATCAATCTAAAACCTAGAAAATGAAGCCAAGGAGGAATGACAATTGCAAATTGAATGAATCACCTACACATACTACCTGCATTACTCAATTATTTGGGCTTCATTTTCAACAACTATAAGTGGGAATAACCTAATAATCTATTACATATGCTTATTATAAGAGTGAATGAAATAATGTGTATAAGTTACACAGAATAGTGCCTGGCACATGGTGAGTGCTGATAAACTGTAAGTAATTTTTATTATTAAATAGCTATGAGTTAGTAATAATATGAAGAATTTGTGGGGTTTATATAATTGACATGAATTACTTATGCAAAAACTACAGTGTTATAAAGGCTGTGGGATATAGAAACTAATGGAAACACTGGGCAACAAATGAACAGTATATCATATGATCTTTATATTTAAGTCTCTAAACAAAATACCAGCCTCCAAAATGCCCTTTGGAAACCAACTGAATGTTCTGTTCCATAAGCATTGTCCAAGTTCCCTGTGTAGTCTCCAAATTGTCTTTTTCACCACTCAGAGCTTTTAAATAAAAGTGTATATATACAGCAAGTGTACAGAGATCACTTTCTAAAAATATTGGCAGAATCTGGTAAGCATATTCCAAAGTCTTAACACCATCTATTTTTCAGTTACCCACTAAATAAACTATGAGCTACATAAAAATTGCTCAAGTTGCCATAATAAAACTTAGAAAAAAAATTTACTTCAAAAATATTCTCCATTTGTTATTAATTTGTTTTTCTTTCTGTTTCCTTTATTCCTTGACATTTTTATAAAGATTTTTGTTTCTAAATAATAAAATTCTCAATTGTCCCTGAAAATTCCTTTGTTAAATAAATGTATGTTCATTAGTTGACACTGGTTGTAAAATGGAAAATCTCACAACTCATTCTACCCTAATTAATGAAACAAAGTACATATCAGATCATTGCTCAAAGTCTGTACTAACAAGAATTGGAACTGGAACAGTCTTTGATCATTTTAAACATCTCTCTGCGGAGAGTAATTACCTTTATGCAAGATCGTCTTTTCATATGTTTTAGGAGCATTAGCTAGAATGTGCCACATCTTATTATTGTTTCCCTCCATACCTATGTTGTTATTGTTGTTGTTAGGTGCCGTCGAGTCAGTATCTGACCCTCATAGGGTTTTCAATGGCTGGTTCGAGATTGCCTTGGGAGTGGATTGCCAGGCCCTTTTCCCATTTCTGGGGTGCTGGGAATTGAACTTGGGACCTCAGAGACTGCAGCGCAGCACTCTACCAACTGAGCTAAATCCCAGCCCAATACCTATGTTAACATGCAGCAAACCAAAAAGAGAGCTAAAAAGTTTAGGACTTGATCATCTAGAGATAAATACAAAAGAAAATATGATTAAAAGTTCTGAACTCATGAAAGATTCATATAGCATCAATACAAAAATTTTTACAAAGTCCTAGTATCTTAATAAATTGAGAGTAAAAATAGATTCTTTTTTTGTTTGTTTTTTTGCAGTACTGGGGGTTGAACTCAGGGCCTTGCGCCTGCATGCTCTGCAAGTGCTGAACCACTAAGCTGCACCCCCAGCCCACTTTTTAACTTTGGGAGACAGGGTTTTGCTAAGTTACACAGACTGCCTCTGGTCTCGAACTTGTGATCCTCCTGCCACTGCCTCCCAAGCCACTGGGATTACAGATGTGCACCACCGAGCCTGGCAACAACAGAAATTTTTAAGATAGAATAAAAAAAAATATATATATATATATATGTATATACATATACATATACATATATAATACCGTCATATATTTCTTAACAAATATCTGCCAAGAAATATGCAATTATGCAATTTTGTTGTGCAAATATCATAGCAAATAATTGTAGAAATCTAGCCAGCATATCCTACTACACAGCTGGAATATATATTCATATTATCCTGAGGATAATGATGAGTAAAAATCCACAAGACTGGGTCAAAAAAGGGAGTGATACAATGAAGCCATGCAATAAAAATGAGATATGGAAGGCTACTAGGAGTATAATATAACATAATATAATTTTATAGTAAACTTGTTTTTGTTTTAATTTCTGACACATTTGAATTTTGGCAAATTTCAAATGTTTGACAGAAAATTTGTGGTTTAAACCCTTTATCAAACTTAGTACTTTTATTTTTCACACTTGATTTTTTTGTTCTGTTGAATTTTTACAGTAAGTTTTAAATGGCATATATGTTATCTTGAAATAATTTTTTGTGCCTTTCCTAAGGATGTGAACATTTTTCTCCAAAATTATATAACATTAATAAGAATCAGAATATCAGCAAATTAAACATGAATATAATATATTTTGAGCACCTTTCCCCCCACATGTCTATGAGTTTGCTGTACTGTGTGGGCTTGCATGTTACAGTGATGCTGAAAGCTATGCTACTGATATTACAGATGCCAGCAGGGGCACCTATGGCACGTGGTTTCAGGGTAGCTACAAGAATAATGCAGACTAAGGTGGTAGGATCTGGCAACCCACTCACAAAACAATTAGCCATTGAAAACCCTATGAATAGCAGAGAAGCACTGCCAGATATACTACTGGCAAATGAGCTTGTAAGGTCGGAATGCATTCAAAAGACCACTGGGGAAGAGTTGCCTCCTCAAAGTAGAGTCTACCTTAATGATGGAAATGGAGTAAATCTCCAGGGACCTCCATTTACCAATGTAGCACAAATCAAAATGAGGAGAAGCAAATGTAAAGATCCATCAATAATTAGCATGTGGAATGTACATTGTACAATTTTAAGAAAATTAGAAATCATCAAAAGGGAAATGGAGCACATAAACATTGACATTCTAGGCATCAGTCAGCTAAAATGAGCTGGCATGGGGAATTCTGAATAAGATAATCATGTGGTCAACTATGCTGGGAGTGAAAAATTAATGAAAAATGGGCTTGCATTCATCATCGAAAAAGACATCTCAAGATCTGTCTTGCAGTATAAGGCTGTCAGTGATAGAATAATATCTATATGTTTACAAGGAAGGCCAGTTAATGACTATTATTCAAAAATTTTCACACACCACTAAGGCCACAAATGAAGATAGGGAAGATTTTTACCAGCTTCTGCAATCTGAAATAGATAGAAGATAAAATCAAGATATACCAGTAATTACTGGTGACTGAAATGCCAAAGTTAGAAACAACAAAGAAGGCTCAGTAGTTTAAAAAAAATGGTGTTGGTGACAGAAACAATACTGGAGATTGCATGATAGAACTGTGTCAGACCAATGACATTTTCACTGCAAATACATGTTTTCACCAAAATAAATGGCGACTAATCATATGGACTTCAGCAGGTGGAACATAGAGGAACAAAACTAACTACATTTGTGGAAAGAGACACTGGTAAATACCAATGTCAAATGTCAAAACAAGATAAGATGCTTATTGTAGATCAGATCATCAACTGTTCATATGCAGGTTCAAAATGAAACTGAAGAAAATTAGAACATAAGTGCAAGAGCCAAGGTGTGACCTTGACTATATCCTGAGGTACAGATACAACCTCAAGAACAGGTTTAATGCATTATACACTAATTATGGATGACCAGATGAGTTGTGGAATGACTCCAAAAACAACATTCATGAGGAAAGAAAAAGGTTATTAAAAAGACAGGAAAAAATTAAAAACCAAATTACGTGACAAAAGAGACTCTGAAAGTTGCCCTTGAATGTTGAGTGGCTAAAGTAGATGGTGCATATGATGCAGGTAAGGAATGTAACAGAAGATTTCTAAGGCCAGCTCCAGAAAGCAAAAATCAATATTATAATTATATGTGCAAAAAGCTGGGGATAGAAAATGAAAAGGGATGAATATATTCTGTTTTTCTCAAGCTTAAGTACTTAAAAAAATACAATCCTTGAGTGGCAATACTGAAAGATTCTACAGGAAAAATATTAAATGACACAGGAAACATCAAAAGAACATGGAAGGAATATACAGAATACTAGAAAGAATTGGCAGATGATCAACCATTTCAAGAGGTTGCATATGATCAGAACCCAACAATTATGAAGGAGGAAATGAAAGGAATCGTGAAGGAATGGGCAAAACACTAGGCTCCAGGGAATTGATGGTATACCAACAGAGAGTTGTCAAGCAAGAGATGCAGCCCTGGAAGTGTTAACTTGTTTATGCCAAGATATATGAAAAACAATTACCTGGCCAACTGACTGGAATTGATCAATATTTGTGCCTATTCCAAATAAAAGGGATCCAACCAAAAGTGGAAAGTATTGATATCATTAATATCACATGCATACAGATATCATTAACATCACATGCAACCAAAAGTGACCTCAACAGTGTACACACGAGGAACTGCCAGAAAATCAAGCCAGATACAGAAGATTGCTTGGAAGCAGGTACATTATTGGTGATGTCAGATGGATATTAGCTGAAAGCAGAGAATAGCACAAAGATGTATATAAATGTTTTATTGAATATGCAAAGGCATTTGACTGTGTGGATCATAACAAATTATGGGAAGCACTGCAAAGAATGGGAATACCAGAACACCTAATTGTACTCATGAAGAATCTGTACATGGATTAGAAAACAGTCTTTCAAACAGAACAAGGAAACACTACTTGGTTAAAATCAAGAAAAGTGTGGGTCAGGGCTGTATCCATTCGTTCAACCTCTTCAGTCTCTATGCTGAGAAAATAATTCCAGAAGCTGGACTTTATAAAGAAGAACAAAACATCATGATTAGAGGAAGACTCATTAACAATCTGCATTATGCAGATGACTCAACTCTCCTTGCTGAAAGTGAAGAGGATTGGAATACCTACTGATGAAGAAAAAAACACAGCCTTCACTATGGATTGTGCCTCAACATCAACCAAACAAAACTCCTTACAACTGGGTCAGCATGCAACATCATGATAAATAGAGAAAAGATTGAAGTTGTCCAAGAATTTGCTTTACTTGGTACTACAATCAACACCATGAAAGCAGCAGTCAAGAAATCAAAAAATGCATTGAATTGGAAAAGCTGTTGAAAAAGACCTCTTTAACATGTTGAAAATTAAAGCGGTCACATTGAAGATAAAGGTACACCTGACTCATGCCATGGTATTTTCAGTCGCATCATATGGTTGTGAAAGCTGGTCCCTGAACAAGGGAGACAGGAAAAGAATTGTTGCTTTTGAATTGTGGTGCTGGAGATGTCTATTGACTATACGATGGACTACCAAAAGAACAAACAAATCTGTCCTGGGAGAAGTGCAACCAGAGTGCTCCTTGGAAGTAAGGTGCCATCTAGTCCAGTCCGACTCATAGCTACCCTATGTACAGCAGATCAAAACACTTGCCAATTCTGTGCCAGGAAAATGTTCTTATTTATGTGTAAGCCCATTGTTGTAGACACTGTGTCAATCCATCTGGTGGAGGGGTTTCCTCTTTTGTGTTGACATGCCACTCTCCCAAACATGATGTCTTTCTCTAGGGATTGATCTCTCCTGACTACATGTCCAAAATATGTAAGACACAGTCTGGCCATTCTTACTTCTAAGGAGCACTCTGGTTGCACTTCTTCTAGGAGAGATTTGTTGGTTCTTTTGGCAGTCCATGATATATTCAATAGCCATCTCCAACACCACAACGCAAAAGCATCAATTCTTTTCCTGTCTCCCTCATTCAATGTCCAGCTTTCACAACCATATGACGTAACTGAAAATACCATGCCATGAGTCAGATGCACCTTCGTCTTCAATGTGACATCTTTGCTTTTCAATACTCTAAAGAGATCGTTTGCCACACCTTTCCCTAGAGCAATATATCTTTTGATTTCTTGATTATAGAGCCAAGCAAAGCAAAATCTTGGACAACCTCAATCTTTTCTCCCTTTATTGTGAAGTTGTGTACTGACCCAGGTGTACTGATTTGTGTTTTTTTTATGTTTACTCGCAGCACATACTGAAGGCTATGATATTTGATCTTTATCAGTAAGTGTTTTAAATCCTCTTCACTTTCAGCAAGCAGAGTTGTGTCATCTGCATAACGCAGGTTGTTAATGAGTCTTCCTCCAATCCTGATGTCACATTCTTCCTCATAAAGTCCAGTTTCTCAGGTTATTTTCTCATCATATAAATTGAAGAGATAGGGTGAAAGTACACAGCCCTAATGCACACCTTTCTCAACTTTAAACCAGGCTGTTTCCTTTTTCTACTTGGACAACTGCCTCCTGGTTCACATACAGATTCCTCATGGGTACAGTTAGGTGCTCTAGTATTCCCATTTTCTGAAGTGTTATCCATAATTTACTATAATCCACACAGTCAAATTCCTTTGCATAGTCAATAATACATAGATAGACATCTTTCTGATATTCTCTACTTTTGGCTAATATCCACCTGCCATCAGCAATGATGTGCCTGGCTCCCCACCCTCTTCTGAATCCCACTTGATTTTCCAGTTATTTTATATATATACTGTTTATATACTGCTGCAGTAGCTTTTGAATGATATTTAGTAAAATTTTGCTTATGTGTAATATTAATGATATTGTTTGATAGTTTGCACATTCAGTTGGATCCCCTTTTTGGGAATAGGCACAAATATGGACCTCTTCCAATCAGTTTTCCAAGTAGCTGTTTTGCAAATCTGTTGACATAAGCATTTTAACACCTCCAGTGCTGCACCTGTTTGTTGAAATATCTCTATTGGTATCCCATCAATTCCTGGAGCCTTGTGTTTTGTCAGTTCTTTCAAGGTGGTTTTCACTTCATCCGTCAATACCATTGGTTCCTCTTCATATTCAACCTCTTGGAATGGTTGGTCATCTACCAATTCTTTCTTGTATGATGACTCTGTGTATTCTTCCCATCTTCTTTTGATGTTTCTTGCATCATTTAATATTTTCCCTGTAGAATCTTTTACTACTGCCACTCGAGGCTTGAATTTTTCTTCATTTCCTTAAGCTTGAGAAACATAGAGTGTGTTCTTCCCTTTTGGTTTTCTGCCTCCAGCTCCTTGCACATGTCATTATAATATTTGTTTTTGTCTTCTCGCACTGCCTTCTGAAATCTTCTGTTTAGTTCCTTAACTTCAGCATGTCTTCCTTTTGCTTTAGCTGCTCGACATTCAAGGGCAAGGTCCAGTGTCTCTTTTGACATGTAATTTGGTCTTTTCTCTTTTCCTTGTCTTTTTAAGAACTTTTTGCTTCCTTCTTGAATGATATCTTTTATGTCATGCCACAACTCTTCTGGTCTCCTGTCATTTGTGTCTAATGCATTAAACCTATTTTTGAG
>VMDO01029052.1:0-23129 GCA_007922755.1 Pedetes capensis
AAAACATTTACTGATGAAGATCAAAGATCATAGCCTTCAATATGGGTTACGACTAAACATCAACAAAACAAAAATCCTTATGACTGGGTCAGCATGCAACTTCACATTAAATGGAGAAAAGATTGAGGTTGTCCAAGATTTTACTTTGCTTGGCTCTATAATCAACACCCGTGGAAGCAGCAGTCAAGAAATCCAAAGATGCATTGCTCTAGGAAAAGCTGTGGCAAAAGATCGCTTTAAAGTATTGAAAAGCAAAGATGTCACATTGAAGACGAAGGTGCGTCTGACTCATGCCATGGTATTTTCAGTGGCATCTTATGGTTGTGAAAGCTGGACATTGAACAAGAGAGACAGAAAAAGAATTGATGCTTTTGAATCGTGGTGCTGGAGACGTCTATTGAATATACCATGGACTGCCAAAAGAACCAGCAGATCTGTCCTAGAAGAAGTGCAACCAGAGTGCTCCTTGGAAGCAAAAATAGCCAGACTGCGTCTTACATATTTCGGACATGTAGTCAGGAGAGAACAATCCCTGGAGAAGGACATCATGTTTGGAAGAGTGGCAGGTCAACGCAAAAGAGGAAAACCCTCCACCAGATGGATTGACACAGTGTCTGCAACAATGAGCTTAAACATAAGTAAGATTGTTTGCCTGGCACAGAATCGGCAAGTGTTTCGATCTGCTGTACATAGGGTCGCTATGAGTCAGACTCGACTTAACGGCACCTAACAACAACAACATTCCAAAACCAAAAAATAAAATTGAAATTCAAGACACTTCTGGTCCCAAGCATTTCAAATAAGAAATACTCTACCTGTACTTAAATCAAAGTGGACTTCTTGTAGAATGTTTTTCAAGCCCTCATATGTTTTAAAAACAATAGGAACCAAGTGTCAATATATGGATAATGGACCAGAATATTTGAATTTAAGACCTTCCTAGAAAATCTGACCTCAATTGCCTTCCATGACTACATCCTAAAACATTTGGTGGTATGGGAGAGAGAGTATCAAGCACATTGCTTCCTGTAATTTTCTCAGTGACCTCATCCATTTTACAGATGAGAAAATTGCCAAAATTACACCCTTAGTAGATGGTCAAGTGGGGATTTAAATTCAGGTTGGTTTAAGTCCAAACCCTAGATTCCTTTCTTAACCCAGAAATGAGGAATGACTCAGGGTGGTCACTGAATAGAATTGTATCATTCTGTGGCTGCAATCCTAACTTGTCTATGGAGTACTCTCTCCTTTGATGTTGTTAGGTGTCCTCAAGTTGGGTCCAAATCATAGTGAGCCTCACAAGTTTTCAAAGGCTGATTGTTTTGGAATTGCTTCAGGAGTGGATTGCTATATCCTTCTCCCATTTTTGTGTTGCTGGGGATGAAACCCAGGTCCTCAGGGAGTGCAGAGCAGTACTCTACCAACTGAGCTAAACCAACCATTGAATAGCTTATGAGGGTCACTATGAGTCAGACATGACTCAATGGCACCTAACAACAATTCTCTCCTTAGTCTCTGCTAAGAGAAGCTTCCAGACAGAGAGTCACAGACGGAGCTGGTTGTTGAGATCACATCCATCATTACCTGGCCATTTTTCTAAGCTCTAGGACCTTGTGCTGTTAAGATCTGTTCCCTGATGTGAATCAAAACCTATCTTTCATATTACCAATTACCACAGGTAGTCACTGGCTAAACAAATACACTTAGCTATTGAAGAGGCTAAAAATGTTTAAATTTTCTAATACATTTAAAAGGTAACTTCATTATTCCACATATATTCAAAACATTATCATTTCAACACATAATCAATGCAAAAATTATTAATAAGGTACTTCTCATCCCCCTTTATCATACTGAGTCTTCAAAATCTAGTGCTCTGAGAGGACCTAATTTAAAAAAAAAGAATCAGTTCATATCACACTGTCCTTGTTTAGCTGTCTACTATTTCCACTAGATAATATGTTTTCTAGTATGGAAACTCAATTTTATCACATGTATCTGGATACACACGTGCCAAACTCAGTATCTGACACATAGGACATAGTTCAAAATAAATAATGAGTGGATAGATAAATGAATGAATGTACAGTTTGAAGAGTGAGTGGGTCACATACCGTTTGATGGGAGAAGTACAGAGTGTAATGGGCCCCAAAGGGTGGACTAGAAATTGATGAGTCCAATTTGAGACATGTTGAGTCTGAGCCATCATAAGATATACAAAATTAAAATATTTGGAAAGTGAATTGCTCAGACAGTCATGAGAGTTAGGACAGAGATTTGGGCTAGAAGAGAGATTTCACTATAAGAATGTTAGAGATTCTTAGAGGTAAGAAGAGAACTCGCTCCTTTTGGCTTGGTGTGGGTGGGGAATTGTAAATCCCTTAGCAAAGCTTTCAAGAAGGTTATGGAAATGCAAGCCTAATGCTTACAGACTTCCAAACATACGCATAGTCTTCCAGATGTATATGTCTAGACCAGCATTTTCCAACAGAAATAAAAATATAAGCCATGTTAAAATTACATCTGTTCTCTTAAATTTCTAATAGTCACATTTAAAAGATAGTTTCATTACTCCATACATATTCAAAACATCATTTCAACATGTAATCAATGCTAAAGAAATAAGATATTTTTAGTCCTCTTTATCACATGGATTCTTCAAACTCTAGTACATATTTTTACACTTACAGCCTATCTTACTCCAATTGGCCACATGTAGTTAGTGACCACTAATATTGGACAGTAAAGATCCAGGACATGTATAGGTAAGTCATTAAGAGATGGCAAATATGAAGTAAAAACAAGTTCTGCTGTTCATTCTGTAAATGAGAAGAAAATGAGTGTCTCAATGTGCCAACATTTTACATACAGTTTCCTATATCTCCCTGAGCCATCCAGGGAGGTAAGTACTGTTATACTGCATATACTGGGGATGAACATGAGCCTCAAAGAGGATGGTGACTTGTCCAAACCACACAGTGGCATGTATACATCTAGCATTTGAACTAGGTTGATGTACATCCAAATCTTTTGCTCTATTAAAACCTTCAGACTTTTCATAAGAGAAAGAAAATATCCAGAAACCTAGTAAGAGATGATTCAAACTTGGTTCCAGCTAAAATATTTTTATTCTCATTTATTTTTATGTAAGAGCATTGGATCTGACACTTGCAATAATCCGAGCCAAGTCCCCTAAGAAGAGCACTTCCGTTCCTTGATTCTTTGAAATATTCATTGAACTACGATGCCTGGAGCCACTTTTTTCCCAGGCTAATTAAAGTCTTGGAGGTGACTCTTCTTTATATGTGCAATAGAAAAAATAATACTCTTTGCCTATTTATCCTCAGAAATGTTTTTGTAATTGAGGATCAAATAAGAGAAGAATGGAAAATCATTCAATTTCAGTAGGTTCTTATGTTTTCATTATCAGGAGTTGTGTTAGCCCAAGGTTATTTTCCTGAAGCAGAGAATTATTTCTTCATAAAACTTGAAGGTATTTTTCCAAGGAGTCATTCTGTGATCCAGCAGTGGGCACAAGCTGGAGAAACTCAAACGTCTTATCTTGACTTTGGGGATATGTACAGAAAGCTACAATAGTAAGGGCTATCTGAGGAGAGAATTCTATAAGCTCATGAGCTTTTTCTTCTCCTTAGGGCCTGTCAGCAAACTGGTGGAATAACCGACACTTCCAACATCATGTAAAGCCAAACATCTACCCCAAAGACCCAGATATCGACATGGGCCCACTTTTTCTGCTTGGAGATTTGCAACCCGTGAAGGTACATTTAACTATCCAGGCCAACTGGACAAACGTTCCTGGGGGTGGTTCCTGGAAAAGTTTCTGTCTTTGTTTTATAAAGAGCAAGCTGGAAGTTCTAACTTCACACACAATCTGAGAGCATCTCTCTTTCCAGGATATAGGTTTGAAATAACTAAATCTTTGGTTGTAAGAACAGAAGAGCATCCTTCTTCTATGACTCTATGACCATAAAGGTCATCATCCCACAGCAGGAGATAGGCTAAGCTCCATTACTCACCTTGAGCAATCACAATGACAGACAAGTCCTTGCCCAGTACTGTCACTATCTATGAGGCAACATAAGTCAATGTCATAAAGTGGAATCAAATGACGTAGGCTGGCATGACTTTCAAAAGTGTAGCAAGCGTACAGAAAGACTCACTGAGAGGATATGTTACTGCATTTAATAAAGCACTAGACCACAAATATCTAAAGCTCTGGGTATCTCAGCTAATTCTGGCATACTTAGAAGAGTCTATACTGGTATTTTTAATTTAAGTTCACCTTGGTGCATTTAGTTTACATGAACTACACAGCCCAAATACCCTGTAAGACAGACACTTAGAGATTCCAACTCTAATGTGGACTTCTTAACAGGAAAAAAGGAGGGAACAATCATATTTACAATTTCTCAGTTAATGCTTTTTTTTAAAAAACCTCAACTTGAAATTGTCATGTAAAAGACTATTTAAATCACTCAATTGTGTAAGTGAGTCATTCTTTAAACAAAGGAGATGTAAGGACCATCAAGAAATGTTATCTCTTTTAAAGGTGAAATATTGGCTTCTGAGAATCAGGTACATTTGGAAAGATTGCGATCTTCTTCCAGAAAAACTTTAAAATGTTAAAAAAAAAATAAGAAGAGAGTCTATCTTTGTTAGTTATTGTCTGGACCTATCCGGCACATAAACCAAAAACTGTTTAACTTTTTGAAACTAGGTTTCCCCAGCTTTGGCAGACTTGTTCTCTGTTCTAGCTAAAATAGGAAACAAAATCTCTTGCTCATATTTTACTTCTTTTAAAAAATTGTTGATCACAAATTAATTGCCTTTGACAATAACTTCACAAACACATTGGATGTTTCTGATGTTTGGGGACATGGGTGCTCATCATTAGAATTGTGATGTGTTGATTTCTGTAATGGTCCCCTCAAAGCAAGGGAGGTTTGTTCGACTCAAGGAAATGAAACAGCCTGAATCTTGCCAGACGTGAGAGATTCTACAGAGCTATACTCAGCGCACATGGTATCTCTTCACAGGTGTGATCACCTCTACAACTTCTGTAACGGCCAATAGGCTCATTCTTAGAAACTTAGAGTTGTACCACAGTGTAGTTTTTAAGCTGCTGTACAATACATTAACCAAAATTATTTAAACTCCAAAATGCCATATTTTCACATCAAAAGCATTTCTAAGTTCCAAGTCTTTCCTTTCTTTCTTATTTCCTGAAAATCTTCCAACTATCTTATTTAAACATCAATTTATTAACAAACATTGACTAAATCTTCTATATCCTGTGCTCATGTTCTGCAAGACTTAGAATTCTTCTTGATGGTAAAACTTTATCTAGGTTTATCACCTCCCAAGCATTTTCTACCTAGTCTCTTTTCCTTGTTTCTCACTATTTAGCTATTTGGAGGTTTGAGGAAAGCTGAAAATAACTATTATTGCTTCATGACCATAACATTTCTTTTTACTTGTGATAAAAATCTAGAGGAACTAAGTGTACCATTCATATAAAGGAAGAAATCCACACCTAGAAGGAAATATAGCATATGGGGAAAACCAAAGTGCAGCACTGTTCACAGTGTTGTCACTAAGTGAAAATGGGAATATATGGAGTGGATGTGAATTATTAACCATTCCTTCAATACTTAATAAACATTGAGAGTCTGCTAGGTACTAGAGAGATTCAATCATTACTTCCATGCCTCCTCTCAAAGCATCTGTTGTCATTTTGCCCTGAGGACGTGCCAGATTAACCAAGGGAAAGCCTAGGAAATAAATCAAATTTTCAATGGTGGGTAGAATATAATAACTATGTTATTATATATGATGAATAAATATATGTAATATGTATAATAAATATTGTCTCCATACTACCATCAGACCTTAGAAATAATAAATCACAGAGTTAAATCTATAATAACAACACAAAAGAGAAAAGATGGGACAGATAATAAGGATTGTGTCTATAGCTTTTATAATATGATCATTTAATAAATATCTATTGGTTGAGAAAATAGAGAGGAGCTTCAAGCAGAATCCTAAACACTACAGTTAAAAAAGAGCTAGAAAAACTCATCAGAAGAGCTAGAAAATCTGGCCCCTTCCTGTCACTAGTCCACTTCACACAGGGCAATACACTTAAAGATGACTTCCATGCAATTTTTTAAAAAGTGATCTTAATTCCCATAGTAAAATGGAATAATCCATCTAAGTGAGAATTTCTCACACTTAATTAAAACACAATATTTCCTCCCATCCAGTCTGGTTCTTCTAGTGTCCTAGGTTTGACAGCCAATAAATATTAATTAGATGGCTCTTTCCATGGAGATTTCACACATGCACACACACACACACACACACACACACACACACAGTTTCACTCACACACCACACTCACACATTCTTGAGTGTGAGGACCAAAAATATTGTCTCTTATTTTAGTTTTATTTCTTCTTCCTTCAGTATGGCAAGAAGAAAATCAAATACATCAACTATGAAAAGCAGCACCTGTACTTCTACATGGGTGAGTCTCTTGGAGACACCTTCCTTATGTTTCTATTTTCTTATGGCAAGCCCTTGTCAAGCCAGAAGTCATGATTAGAATTCTCTCTCAGATACCAGCGTTTATCTTTTCTGCTACTGAGAAAAACTGCCTGTCATATTTCAGGCTTATTACTGTGAAAATAAAAATGGAAATGCAAATAGGTATTTTCTAACAGGTATCTTGTCACAGTAGGTGCTGGGCAGGGAAGGACAGAGATACCTAAGAGGGTGGGAAGGCAGAAGTGCTAATCAAGCGGTTCTGTGTCCTGGACTTTTGTCTTGGAAAGACTAGACGATATCAACAAATAGAATAGTAATATTTGTGTAGAGAGGAAAGAAAGATGGGAAAAGAGTACTGAAGCATTTACATTGTGATCCCCCCCCAAAAATACATCCTGGAATAAAAGCACCAGTAGAGCTTCTGTATAGAAGAAAGCTTGCTCTTCTCATGACCAACATGTGGCTGTAGAATATGAGACACACACACACACACACACATACACACACACACACACATTCATGTACACTTCCACATGAGCATGTTGGCCAGGCTTGAAAGCAAATCAGTTTAGCTGAGTCATTCTGATACCCATAAAAGAATTTCATGAACAAAGAAATTTTACTGATACCAGTAAAAGAACATCATGAGCAAAGAGCCTTTGCTCTTAACCAAAATAGGACTCTTGTAGCATACAATAAAGGTTTTCAAGTAAATCCCAAATCTACTCATCTGAAACATACTTGCACATTTGAGAATTAAACCAAAATCAAAGAAGCAACCAAACACTGCCTATAGACAAGTAGTTCTTCAACCAGGGTCAATTTTCCTGTCCAAGGGACATTTGAAAATGTCTAGAGACATTTTTGCAAATCATAATTGAGTGGGAGGGATGTTACCAATATCCAGTGAGTTGTAAGCAGGGATGCTGCTAGAAATTCTGCAATGCACATGAATAGCCTATAAAAAAAATAATTATCTAGCCCCAAATTCTAATACTCCTGAAGTCAAGAAACCCTGTAACAGATCATCTGATTTGCCTACGTGTCAGCATGTGGAGGGTGGTTACTGGGTAAATTGTTTGAAAGATGTGGCCACCAGCCCACTGCTGCTTCATCCACAACTGGATTCAGCCTCCCCACCCAACATCTGCCATCTGACCCTTCTCTTGGTGATCCATTTTGAAAGGTAGCTGACTTTAGACTAACTGGATATGTAGTTGTACCTTTTCTTAAAGGTTCATTTTCTGAACTTTTCTAAGAATTATGCCTTTCTTTCCCCTCTCTAATGGTGCAATATCCCCTTAGCTTATGAGCAATGAGTGAAAGGTGTGGATTCACACTGCAGAACACCCACCTCACAAGCCACACTGCCCCTCAAGAGCTGTTTCCCAGTGCCCTTCCCCTTTGAATGTCAGCTTAGCATCCCAGGTGCAAATAAATTGTGCTCAGACTGTCACAGAATAACAGAGCTAGAAAGTTGATGAAGAGGACAAGACAAATTTTATTCAGGTTACTGCAAAAGGGGGGAAAAAACATCAGTATAAATGGAGCTGAGGGGCTGGGATTTGGCTCAGTGGGTAGAGCACTGCGCTGTAGTCTCTGAGGCCCCGAGTTCAATTCCCAGCACCGCAAAAATGGGAGAAGAGCCTGGCAATCCACTCCCAAGGCAATCCCGAAGCACTCAGCCATTGGAAACCCTATAAGGGTCACTATGAGTCAGATACCGACTCGACGGCACCTAACAACAACAACAACAAATGGAGCTGAACTCTGCTGAATAAATGATGGTGGAGACATTGCTTAAATGCCAGGGCATGCATACTACAGGAAAATCCTGAAAGGCATTGGGGGTGGAATTAGGGTTGAGGAGCACATCAATACAAGTATGATAGGCCTTCTGTGTCTGCTAACTGGCACTTATTATCACGAGGCCATGACCATCCCACAGAGACTGTGACAGTGACCTTCACCTTCTTGATGATACTTTCTCGAAGGAGTGGCTCTCAGGTCACTGGGCTGTAGAAGATAAATCTCAAAGGAAAAGGGAAAGGATTTGCACTTGTAAGTTTTCTAAAGTACATGTTTCAGGGAAAAGAAGGTCAGGAGTCTATAGCCAGGTTTTGGATGGAACAAAGTAAAAGTTTGTTGGCAACCTCCAGCTTTCTCAAGCAGGAACTAAGGGTCCTAGAGTCAACTCGGGGACATGATTTGAGCTGTTAAGAACTTTGCTGGTGTTTACCCAAGTGTCTTCATGTAGGAGTGGGTAAAATCTTTTTTGCTGAGATTTTTGCACTCCTCATAAGCCCTGATTGCAACCTAGCTGAGAAGAGGGCCCAGAGCATCCTCACTAAAGCTTGGTCCCAGAGAGAGTCTCTGTCCAAAGCCACAGAATCTCCCTAAGCCTATTTGTGCTCTCAGAAGCCTTTGTTTATTCTAGGAGAGACACCAGTAAATAACTCTCTGGCTAGGGGATGAATATATCTTCCTTTCTCCTGCCATACCAAAATACTATGACAGGATCCAATTCCAGGGAGAAGGACCTGACAACCCACTCTCCAAACAATCCACCATTGAAAACCCTATGAATAGCAGAGAAGCACTGATAATAGTGCCAGGCATGGCAACATGTTGGGGAGCATGTCATTCTGTTGTACTTAGGGCTGCTGTGATCTGGACCCAACTCAACAGCACCTACCAACAACAACAGCATCCAATCCCAGGGATTTGGAGGGACCTCAAGAACCCTGGAGAACTCACAACAGAAGATTTTATGGAATGCCTCCACCCAAAGTGACTCAAATATTTAACAGCTACTTTGAAGGAACTTGAACCTGGGGCTACTGACCAAATTCTGTTCCAGCCTCTGAGACTTAGAAAGCACGGTTAGACCATGATACAGTTGTGTATCTCCACCTTGTGTCCCTTCCCAGGGCCAGCATTCTAGCAAGGGCATGTAAAAGATGTAGACACCTTCTGGCTTGCATCAAGGTAGCATTCTCCTCATTTATTTACAATCTTTGTTGCTGTTATTGTTGTTATTCTTTTTCCAGTTGGGCTCCCCCTCCTCATGCCAGTATATTTCAATCTGCAATCCATGCAAGTGATGTACCTTCGAAAGTATTGGGTGGTGAGTAACTTGACTTGCTGTCTGAAAGTAGACCAAGTAGAAGAGGGGAATTAAAGATGCTACATGCCCTCCAGGTGTGGTTCCCTTGAAAAGCAGGACCTAAGTTTTAGCCAGTACATGAAGGAACTCCTGCTCAATGAAAAGGAAATGAAATTATCTTCAGAACCTCTAACTGGCAGTGCTTTTTCTCTGCAGGATATTGCCTGGGTCAGCAGCTTTTACATTCGCTATTTCATCACATTTGGCCCTTTCTATGGAATTTTTGGAACTGTGTTGCTCATATATTTGGTCAAGTAAGACTATTCTATTTCTATAACCCAGATGGTCCTCTTACTTTATTTATCAGAGCTATTTGTGATTAATGGATTATGACACCATGCCCCATCCTCTGAGGTGTTTTTTAGTGAATTGAAAAAGCAATAGTTCAATTAGTTGAACAAGATAAGCTCCTTGCAAGAATTTGCCCAATTTCCATCCCTCCCCACTTGCTTGTTTTCCTAACTAATGCATTTTAGTTGGTCCCTAAGTCCTTCAAAACTGTAATCTAGTTGGACATCATAAGCCCTGCCAAAAATCATGACTCAGCAGGAATTTTCTAAAAGGTTCTTCCATGATTAGAGATTTTCTGACCACCCAAATGACTTCAAATTATTATATTGCCTAAATAGCACTCCCCAACTTTCCAATTTATTCCTTCTTCATTCTGGTACAGTCTTATGCCAAATATTCACTAGTTATAAGGATAATGACAGTTGTTATCTATCAGACATTTTGTTAAAGGGTTTGCATGCATCATCTTATTTGATATATCCCTCAGACAACCCTACAAAGTAGAGAGTATCATCTTCATTTTTCTGCTAAGGGAACACACGCTTAGAGAGATTAAATCAGTTGCCTATGGTAACAGAACAAGTAAGGGCCAAGACTGGTGCCAAAATATAACTTGAACCCAGTTCTTTCTGATGACAAAGCCCAGACTCAATCACTTTGCATTTATGTGCTTAGAACCAAGGTCCCCAACCTTTTTGGCAACAAGGTCCAGTTTCATTGGAAATAATTTTTCCATGATGATGATGATGGTTTCAGGATGATTCAAGCACATTACTTTTATTGTGTAAATACAGATGAAATTGTGCTTGCTCACCTGCTGCTCACCTCCTGCTGTGTGGCCAGTTCCTAAAAGGACTGAGCACCCCTGCCTTAGACAGCCCAGTATCTTTTACCTTTGTACCAGAGCTAGAGTAGTCTTTGGAGGCATTGCTCCCATGAGTTAGGAAGCATGGCAAATCATGTGGTTAAATGCTTGTGTGTCAACTCTAGACAGAAACGGCATTCAAAGAGGAAGATGCATGACCACCGTTTTACTAAGACCTTGGACTCCCTTTCACTTCTTCCAATGCTTGGCCTCCTCTGCCAGGGATTATGCAAGCCAGGGGTTATGGCAACTGAAACACTCTAAAGAGTTATCACTCCCTCTTTTCTTCCTGAAAAGGTTGCTTGAAAGCCCTTGGATTGCATATGTTACTCAAATGAGCCACATACCGATGAGAATGAGCAGGGAGGAGAACTGGGACTGGCTCACCACTCAGGTAATGATGCAGTTCCTGGGGAACCGCCTTAGAATCTGGTGACTTCAAATAATATAATTCACCTTCATAAAATGCCTCCCAGAGGCCAGGCACTCTGAAACACTTTGCACACGAGGTAGGCACTATGATTATTCTCCCTTTTACGAGATGATAAAATTGAGTCATGGAAAGATCCAATAACTTCTACACAATCACACAAGTAATAAGTGATAGAAGCAGGTTTTAAATCTACACGGTTTGATTATAGAGCCTTTCCTCTAAACCAAGTGTCAATCATCTACAGTGCAGGAGCCAAATCTTTCCCACTGCTTCTTTGTGCATATAAAATTTTATGAGAACACTGCTGTGCTCATTCATTTACATATTATTTATGACTGCTTTCATGCTACAGCAGCAGAATTGAGTATCTGAGAGAATTAACATATCTACCATCTCAAAATTTATGGAAATGGATTTCTGACTCCTGCTCTAATCTCTCACATGATACGGACTTTCAAGTGAATTTGAGACTCACAAAATTACAGAATGAAATTTACAACTATAAGGAACCTCTTTAGGGTATAGAGGAGTGGTTCTCAAATATTTCAGCCACAGTGCCTCCTTTTTATCTTTTAGTTTTCACTTGCTGAATATTTACAGAGTCTTTGTATACATGTCCTTTTCTGTGAACTTCTTGCCAGTGCCCTTCATCTATTGTCCTATCTGTGTATTTTAGGTTTCTTATTGTGTTTCAGTAACTCTTTGTAGAGTAGTAATATTAACTCATTGTCCATTATACATGCTGTAAACATTTTCCTGGCTGATTCTTGGCCCTGTAATTTTATTATGGAAGGGATTTAATCTTTCACCTTGTCTTGCATGCAATATTCCCAAATAAACCTATTATAGTGAGCCACTTGGTGTCCTTTTCCACTCTCCCTACCTTGTAATAATTCTGGCATGTAGCTGTATTGATAAATGTAATTAAAATAATATATTATGATATCACATGTATAGATAGAATATGAATTTAGCCAAACCTCCTCACTAACCCTCCAGATTTCTGGTCTTCCTAATGCCCTACATCTCACTTATAATGACTAAAAATAACAAAAAACAATTTACACACTTAAAAGTTTTGAAAGCTTCAATGTCATCTTGCTTATATAGGTTATATCCATTGATATCTATTATGTTTAAAATTAAAACTGAGAAATCTTTAAATATTTATTAATTAATTTTTAAATAATCAGAATAAAAACAATACATGTTAATATCACAGTGATGGTGCCATCCCATGTTTAGTGCTCTCTGGAAAATTCCACCATGCAAGCATGAAGGAATGAAAAATAAAATGTTAAATAATGCCTTAGACATATTATGCAAAAGTTTTGACCTTGTAGATATCTTTTGGGTGTTCTGAGTTACCTCAAAATTCTCAGAACTATACTTTGAGTGACACTAACATAGAACATCCACAATTAATGTTCAAAACCACCTAGCTAAAATTAAACCTTAAAAAGCATTGAATAAGATAATATTTTTATGGATTCTTATTTAGGCAGCCTGAAAAAAATCTATAAATTCCATCTCAGGACAAAGATTTTTTCATGCTTAAAATAAAAGATTTCAAAGATACTACTTGTAATACACTTCTATGCACAGACCCCTTGAATGCCTCTTCAGGTCTGCTCCAGGAAAATGGTAATCTAACCCTACAATCTCCACTATAATCCTGCAATCTCACCTTCATCTTCTGAGGTCCTCAATGATGGCACCTTAGTTTTCTGTATCTAAGGATCAATACTGACTTTTCCTCCTCAAACCCTACATACTCCTTCATATCTGCTGCCTTATATGTGTTTCTTAACAAAATATCTTATCTTTTAAAATAGAAAACCCACTGAGACTTGGGATTGTTTTTCTTTTATATCTTTCATAGTTTCTGACACAATATAAGTACTCCATAAGAACTTGCTGATGGTAGATAGAATAACATGATAAATGAACATTTTTTTCTTTGAAACATGAGCTCATTTATATCTAATGTCAGCTTTTTCTTTGCAGGTTTTGGCTACCTGTAATATTGAACAGTCCTTTTTCAATGATTGGTTCACTGGGCACCTGAACTTCCAAATCGAGCACCAGTGAGTGATATAAATTGTCCATGATAAGACAAATGTAGTCATTTATAACAGTCCCAAATACAGTCCAGCATAAAGCCTTTCAATTCAGAATCTCAGAGAGGAATAAAACTGAACCAGGATTCTGTAAACATTGCTATCTTTCTATTAGTATCAATGATTAGGGAAGGAAATCCAGTCTCTTATGCAATTCCAAATGGTATCTAGATGTATTTTAACATTGGGTCACTTAGAAAGACATACAATTTAAAAAATAGAAAATGTTAATATTTGGATAACCAGTCTCTCCAGAATATTCTGAAAGACATATTCCTCATCATCTTCAAACCATATCTGGGAGACTCAGAGAAAGAAAGAGATCTTATACCTGTTCATGGGATATTTTCATCCTTTCTCTTATGTTACTCCTTAGAAACCTAAGTAAAATGAGAAAAGACTACTATTTATGGTTTATCAAAGAAGAGGTTAAAACCCAAGAAAGGCACTTGGCTGATCAGTACAAAACCTTGGATAAGACCTGTATATCTTCACTTCTTATTCCAGTCTAGAACTTTTCCCCATGCACCATGACTAGACCTTAGTGAATGCTCCCCAATTCATGGGGTGTGGGCTAGATGGACAGAGAGAAAGAGAGACAGAGAGAAAGAAGGGTAAAGATATCCAGCTCTCCAAAGTCATTCAAAATGATAGACAACCCATACTTTAATGTAACCTAGCCAAAAAAATAAATAAATAAATAAATAAAATAAACCCACATTCAATGAAGCTAACATTTCTTCTGTTAGCATTTCCCAGACATTTGCCAGCTACATGGCTCACAAAGGTGTTAAAAGATATGGTAAGAGTGTTTGGCCTAGAGATTTCAAATTTGCAGGATTTTGCAAGGTCAAATTTTGGTCTGAACTGATGATATAGTTTTATTTGGTAATAGGGAAAATAAAACTCCTTTGTGTTTCTCTTTAGGTTTAAGTTTCATATCCCCTCTCTGTTTCCCTAGTCTGTTCCCCACAATGCCACGCCATAATTATCACAAAGTGGCACCTCTGGTGAAGTCACTGTGTGCCAAGCATGGACTGCAGTATGTGAATAAACCCATGTTGAAGGCGTTTGGAGATATTGTCAGGTAATAATATAATTTATCTTGGCTCACAACTCTCATTTTCCACCACTATCAGCCCACAGACTGGCTTGTGAATCACTATTCCAATGGCCATTTATTAAGAGCCACCTACAAGCCTAGCATGGGCTGGAGTTTAGCTCAATTGGTAGAGTGCCACTTTGTGGTGTCTGAGGCCCTGGGTTCAATCCCCAGCACAGCAAAAACAGGAGAAGGACTTGGCAATCAACTCCCAAAGCAATCCCAAAACAATCAGCCATTGAAAACCCTATGAGGGCTGCCATGAGTTGGATGTGACTTGACAGCACTTACCAACATAAGCCCAGCAAACATAGTACTCTACAGAGAACAATACCAACAATGGTGATAATAACAGACATACTTGTCATTTATCTGTCTCCTTCTAGGTACTTCTTAGTGAAAATGCCTTACTGTCCTACATATGGGGGCTGGGATTTAGCTCAGTTAGTAAAGCACCACTCTGCAGTCTCTATGGTCCGGAGTTTTACTCCCAGCACAGCAAAAAAATGGGAAAAGAATGTGGCAATCCACTCCTGAGGCAATCCCAAAAACAATTAGCCATTGAAAACCCTATGAGGGTCTCTATGAGTCAGACATGACTCGATAGCACCTAACAACAACAACATCCTAAATATTTCAAACTTCTTCAAACCAAAGCTTTGCATCATTTGCCTTTATAACCCCCATAGTGCGTCATACATGCTTTGGAACTTACCTAGTAGGAGGAACTATCAAATTTTCTACTCCACAGGTGCAGTCTCAGATGCTGGCTGAGTCTAAGGGAACATAATGTATGAATCAGGCTGGAGTGACCGGCCATGAGCAGTGAAGCCTGCAGGAACTGAACATCCATAATCATCCTGAGACATGCACTTACTGTTTCCTAGAGGGTGTTTTGTCCTGGTCGAATTAGCAGTCAGTGGTCTAGGTTTAATAACTTTCTCTTTCTTTTAAAATGAAGGCTATCTTGACGAAGGTTGCCAAGGCCAGGCCTGGTCCCGTCTGATTCCCCAGACTCTCCAAAACCCCCTCCTCCCTTTCTGCCCTCCAGATGCCTGGCCTCACTTCAGTTGCTTCACAATTCCTCACCCTGGCCAGCTCAACCCTGTGTCACTTTTCTCTTCTGCCTAGAACATTCTTCCAAATCACCATCTCCCTTCACCTCACCTTGTCAATTCCTACTCACTCTCCAAACTCATCTCAAATTCCTTTTCCTCATGTTGGTCTTCACTGATCTCCAAGACCAAATCCATCCCATTTTTTGCAGCCCCAGTTCTCTTTATTGATGACCTTTCTATAACCATGATCAAATTATTTAATATTATTTAATATACCCAAGTATTTATTGGGTAATAAATTATTTAATACACATCTCCTAGGCTAGACCAGGAACTCCATGTGGATAAAATTCACATTTGTCTCCATCATTGGTATATACCAAGAACCTAGAAAAATATGTTCCTCATTATAAAATAAGGTAGGTAGATGAACACAGGATGGGTTGGTAAATAAACATATGAGTACAGAAGACAATAAAATGAAGGCAAAACTCAAATCATCTCCATAAAGAAAAGGTGAATTCATCTGCTGAAACTGAGTCATTGAATTTGATCCCTTTTCCTTGGTCAACAGAGAGAAAATTTATCAGATATAGATTGAAACAATATTGTCCTGAATCAAGCACAGGAACAAGTAAATGTTCTATGGAAACACTCTTTTTCCATTACTGTTTCACCTCTGGATAATTTTGTTTGCTCTTCCCACAGGGCCTTGAAGAAATCAGCAGCACTCTGGATGGATGCTTACTATGAATGATGCAAAGCTATTCATTTGAATGTATCTCTGAAGGGGGTTGGTGGCTGTGTAAGCACTCTTTCCTGCTTAACTGAGAACTAACTAGCACCATTGGTATACCTGCGTGAGCCAGGAATGTGAATCTCAAGGACACATGATAACCCATTCCCTGAAGGTCTTCTCTGCAAACAAGAAGCAGAAGAAACACAAGATGACTTTGGCCAGGGTATAAAAGGAAGCTTGTTTTTACTTTTTCATTAGAATCTTGAATTTAGCCCTATCAATAGACCCTAGTCAGATCATCTCAATTGATGAACATAAGTACAAGGACCAAGTAAAATTTTTAAAAATGAAGTAGACATAGGAAGAAATGAGCTGAAGGACAGACATCTGATGGAGTACATTGAAGAACATGGCACTTGCTATTACAAGAGAATTATTTATTTTAAGCAGCCCCTATTGAAATACAAATTTTTGTTTATTTCTTTTCAAACATGTGGATTTCTTTTTCCTTAAAAATGGATTATAATTAACATTAAAATATCATCAAATATTTCACTCAGACTTTTCTTTAAAGTACCCACATGTGTGTAATTAGTGTATATATACAGCGTATTTCCTCAAGGAGAAATTAGAATTTCTGTGAAATCTATTTAAAAACTACCTATATCCAGTCCAACAGCAACTGATCAAGTGATTGTATATTTGAAGGCATCTGATGTTCATCAAACAATAGACTGTCCCTTGAGTCTAAGATTTGGTTGCATCTTTCCCACCCACCAGAGAAGAACCACTGGACATCCCTGTTAGGTCACCCTGATGACAGAAAGAGCTTTGTTTTCTATTAAGAGAGCAAAGGCTGTGTCAAAGCGTTTTTCAAGGTGGGCACCAAATTCAGTGTGTCTTCACCAAGAGAGTTTTCTCTAGAAATGAGTGGACACTGTCAATACACACTGATCTCTTCTCTGCTTCTGTTCTGCTATTTGGGAGTAGGAGAGGTGCACATGTTAAAACCTGACCTTAGCTGCAGGGAGGAAAAGTACAGCACTGAGCCTTCCTTCCCCATCTCTACACAAATCAGCAGTCTTCGTTCATGTGTTGTCTGAGATGTTATCAGTAAACATTTATTCTCTCCAATCTCTGAAAAAACACTCCGTTCATTTGTTTGTTTCTTAATTAAATCCTGGTGAAGAATCATGAAATCACCCTCAGCTCCAGAGAATTAGACATATATGTCAAAGCTAATGAAACCAGTGGTTGTCTGGGAGCAAGAGAAGGTGCAATGGCAATAATATCCAATAGGAGATGTAGGAAGGTGGGAAAAAAAGATGAAAAAGTCTGTTGATTTCATAGTTCTTCATAATGGTTGTATCAGGAGCCCTTTTACTTCCTGCTTGTGAATTTGTACATGATTTCTGTTGCCTGAACTCAAGATTGGAGGTAGGGGTAAGGTGCCATGATTGGCTTCTCTGTCTCACCAGGTCCAAGTCCCACAAATTCTCAAGCACTGCTTGTTTCCCAGTTACTGGAAATACCAACCAGTCCCCTCCACACACACAAACTTAGCTATCTCAAAAGAACTCCCCACTCAGTGACAAAATTTTGTAGTTTCCCCCAATGGACTTGGTTATTGTATAATTTTGAAGAAATGAGAGGTATAGATGGATTATGTAAGAGAACTGTAAAATCAGCTCAAAAAAGTGGCTAGCAATCTGGTCTTAAGCTATTCTTCACTGAGAGATTTTGATTCCTGCATTGATCTCCTTATTCTTTATTTGATTTGTCCAAATTTTCTATTCCTCATTCTTATTAAGTTGCATGTTTCTGGAGATTTATCCATATTTTATAGGTTACCAATTTTTTGGTGCATAGTATTTAGTAGTGATCTTATATGATTCTATTTCTGTGGTGTATACAAAAAGACACAAACTAAACAGTGTGCTATCTACCAATTCTAAAGATGTCATAATGTTGTAAAGAGAACTTAGAGAATAATAAACATAAAGCAGTTATTGGAAGGAAGATGGTAGGTAAACAAAGCTCAACTAGGGAAGATAGAGTGTGAGGAGGGAAGAAGATAGAGTGATTCAGACACTTGGATCTGGAGAAAAGATCCTGTAGCAGGAGTGTGAAAACTTCAAAGAAGCCTGTGGGGCTGAAGCAAAAGGGGCAAGTGCCACAATAGTACAAAGTGGAGGAGTTGGTGGTCTTTATTCCAACATGCCTAGGAATCCATTGAAGAGTTTTAGTAAGACTTTAATATAATTCTCAGGAGTCATTTAATTCAAAGACTGAGGAGTCTGGCTGATTAAGCCACCTTCATTGATGCCCATAGATCAGAGTCGTATAGTATGAAGGGAAGAAATAAAATGACCTACTGGATCAGTCACCTAAATACTAACTTAGTTCTCAGTGTTCTAGGAAGTTGTGAAATCAATAGGCTTTGGTTCTCCATTTCTGTGCAGTATATTAAACAAGCAATAGAAATTGTAAGTACCAGTTACCACAGAGTGAAAGGTAAAATCAGGCAAGATCATGATTCAGGAAAATGATTATTGATTGCCATCTACTAAGAAGTTTAAGATTTACTCCTTAGCCCCAATGCCATTTTAATGTTTTCTTACTGCAGGAGTTTTCTGATTATAAAATTATGTTAATGTAATTCCTTTCAATCAGACAGAAATAAACTTTATTGAGCATACAAGAAGCACTTCTATATGCTTATTTCATTTTGCATAATGTCTTCAAGGTTAATTCATGTTGTTGCTTATTGCAGAATTTCCTACTTTCCTGAGGCTGAAAAACATAACACACCACGTTTCAGCCATTAATCTACTGATGCACATTTATGTTGTTTCCACATCTTAGCTACTGTGAATACTGCGGCAATGAAGATAGGAGTGCTAGCATCTCTTTGAGCTCTTAATTTCAATTCTTCTGGATAAATATACAGACATAAAATTCTATAAAAATCTAACCAGTAGTTATGAACCTCTTCCAAGCAAAATATTGAGCTACATCCTTCATAAGATTTAATCTTTGTAACATCCCAATGGGGTAGACACTATAATTAACCTTATTATATAGATGAAAAACTTGAATCATAGGGAGGCTGAGCAATTTTCCTGATTTCACAGGTAGGAATTGGTGGAGTAGAGTTTCAGATCTAGGAATCTCTGACTGTATGCCTAGTGCTCATTAATTCCCATGCCAAGAAATCCAAAGTAAATTAGAATTGTTGTTGTTGTTAGGTGCCGTTGAGTCAGTATCCAACTCATAGCGACCCTCATAGGGTTTTCAATGGCTGATTGTTTTCAGGATTGCCTTGGGAGTGTGTCGGGGTTTTAACTCTAGCCTGGCTAAAGTTAGGGCCAAACCCTCAACATAATAACGTGGCCGATGTCAGGAAAGAAGGACCTCGGGAGACCTTCAGTTGGTTGGAGAAGAACAGGGAAGGTTTATTGGGGTGCTCCCCTGATGGAGAGCAAGGAGCAAGCAGCCCCTATAGAGCGAGGCTCTATCCCTATAAGTGCTGGCTCTAGGCCTGCAGCATGGAATGCTGCAGGCTAAGTGCTGGTACAGCTCAGCCTTAAAGGCACAGCCACAGCCGCAGATGTTCAGTTGAGGTCTGATGGTCTTGACTCTCGCGGCCAGCCTTCTTTACCCTCCTCCTTCCCAAGGATGGGAGGACTTGGGAGGCCCTTCGTGGCTTGCTAGATGCCTTCGGCTCTTCGGGGCCCCTGGGCTTGATCTCGCCGGCTTGCTGGAGTAGGGAGCGCTGGTCCAGGTGATGAGGTTCATGAGATGGTTAGAGAGGTCAGAATCATAGGATGATATGGGGTCCAGGAGCCCTGCTTTTATAGGGTCCTGGAGGGGTCACATGGTGGGGTTCAGCCAATCAGGGCACACAGCTGGCAGGCACAGTGGGCAAACGGACATAACTGCCAAGTGGAGACAGTTACTGCCTGCAAGGTGGTGAGGGGAGCCAATCAAAGTTAAGGTGGTTAGGGCTGGGCCAGCTGGCCAGGGGCCATCTTTGCTCACTCGATGGGAAGGGCTGCTTTGAGTGAGTGAGATGAGGCCGGGGTCAACTAGGGGTCAGCCCCTCAGGCTGTTGTGAGGGACCCTAGCTAGGAAATATAATTTTAAAAATCCCCGACAGGAGTGGATTGCCAGGCTCTTCTCCCATTTTTGCAGTGCTGGGAATTGAACTCGGGACCTCAGAGACTGCAGCGCAGTGCTCTACCAACTGAGCTAAATCCCAGCCCCAAAATTAGAATTAAGTGATATTATAAAACAGGGGCAGGTGGCATCTTTGGAATATTTCTGATAGCTTCCCAGAAGCTGATGGAATGCACATGATGGCAGTTGACCTTCCTCAGCAGTATGTTCCACCAAAACAGGTACGCGGGGAAGGGAAACACAGGAGGAGCATGTGAGAGGCACAACAGCAACCTAGGAAGAGTCCTTCTTAGCCAGCTTGTATTTATTGATCCTTAAAGAGTACCTAGCTCAGGCACGTTCACTTGGAGAGACCCAAGCAGAGACTTAGCCTTTCAGAAGGGCATTAAATATGGAAGCACAGGATGTAGGAACTGATTTAAGATTTTTTCCAATGTCATAACATGAATTCAACCCAGGGAAAATTTATATCCCCTATGATTATGTTTGCATGGCTTCCTCTGATCCCTTACTTGGTTTAGCCTTCCTTCTTCCTGGAAAAATTAAGCAATGAGAATTTGCCTGAGGTTTCAGTTGAGCATTAAGTGACTGAATTAGGAGTTGGGAACCTAGGTTCTAATTTCTGCTCATTAACCTTGTAACCTACAATGAACTTGGGTAGATCACTTAAAGACTTCATACCTCCATCTCCACATCTATAAAATAGGTGTGGTGCATAATATTACTTACTACATGCCTCATAGCATGGTTGTAACAATCAAATGATACAAGGAAAATGGAATAGTTTCATTAGTAGGGAACACTCATTTACAGCATGGGTATTGTTATTATTAAAATGAGAGTTTTTCCCATCCAAGGCCTACTACAAAACAAAAAAAAAGTGGTAGAGTCACACAGACTCACAGGAAGAAAAGAAACGTTTTAACAATGATGATGGCACTCTTCCCCAAATGAGAAGCTTATGAGTCACAAATTAGAAAATGATTTCCCTTGTTGCAACAAGTAACACCCCTGAGTCATCAGCCACTTCCCACTGCACCAAATCTCCTGGAACCGGCGTCCAGACCTGAGGCTGGAGGAGCAGTAGAGAGTCAAGGCTCTAATTATTCAAACTTCTGATTAACCATGTGAGTGCACAATTCACCCACATGTATTCCTGCCCTCAGTAGAGTTTAAGTTCAGGCTTCTATACTTTCTGCATTTCTAAGATTGTACCAGGAGAGTACATGGTTAGCAAGGAAATAATCAAGAGAGCCTGTTTTTATATGTTGATTAAGCAACAAATGGTATTTTTACATTCGGTAAGATTTCCTAAAATACAAATTGTGCATGTGGTCACCTGTTCTGCAAAAATCAATTAACTCAATTTAAAACAAACTTTCATATACATATGTATATATCCATAGGCATATATGTGTGCCCTTCATTCTTTTTCACTTATTTATGTATCTTTCATTTATATTCACCACTCTCTTTCATTTGGCAACTTTTGTTGAACACCTACCATTGAGCCAGGTGAGTGGACATGAAAGGCAGAAAGCTCTAAAAGCTCTAGGAGCTTTTCCTGTAGTGAAGAAAGTAGTTAACTAACAAGTACGTAGTAGAAAGTCCAAACTGATTACACACAGGATAATATGAGAACAATGATAATCAGAGGACTAGATTAGTTCAGGAGATTAATGAAAGAAGAATCTAAGAAAAATATAAATTCTACTAAAGATCATTCAGAAGCGACTGCAGCAATATATAGACAGGGAATTACCAGAAAATCAAGTGGGATTCAGAAGAGGGTGGGGAACCAGGGACATCATTGCTGATGTCAGGTGGATATTAGCTGAAAGCAGAGAATATCAAAAAGATGTCTATCTATGCTTTATTGACTATGCAAAAGCATTTGATTGTGTGGATCACAACAAATTATGGATAACACTTTGGAAAATGGGAGTACCAGAACACCTAATTGTGCTCATGAGAAATCTGTACATGAACCAGGAGGCAGTTATTTGAATAGAACAAGGAAATACTGAGTGGTTTAAAGTTGAGAAAGGTGTGCGTCAGGGCTGTATACTTTCACCCTATCTCTTCAATTTATACGCTGAGCAAATAATCCGAGAAGCCGGACTTTATGAGGAAGAACGCAGCATCAAGATTGGAGGAAGACTCATTAACAACCTGTGTTATGCAGATGACACCACTTTGCTTGCTGAAAGTGAAGAGGATTTAAAACATTTACTAATGAAGATCAAAGATCATAGCCTTCAACATGGGTTATGACTAAACATCAACAAAACAAAAATCCTTACTAATGGGTCAGCACACAACTTCACATTAAATGGAGAAAAGATTGAGGTTGTCCAAGATTTTGCTTTGCTTGGCTCTATAATCAACACCCGTGGAAGCAGCAGTTAAGAAATCCAAAGACGCATTGCTCTAGGAAAAGCTGTGGCAAAAGATCTCTTTAGAGTATTGAAAAGCAAAGATGTCACATTGAAGACGAAGGTGCGTCTGACTCATGCCATGGTATTTTCAGTGGCATCATATGGTTGTGAAAGCTGGACATTGAACAAGAGAAACAGAAAAAGAATTGATGCTTTTGAATTGTGGTG
>VMDO01029053.1:0-23135 GCA_007922755.1 Pedetes capensis
GTTTGGAAGAGTGGCAGGTCAACGGAAAAGAGGAAAACCCTCCACCAGATGGATTAACACAGTGTCTGCAACAATGGGCTTAAACATAAATAAGATGGTTTGCCTGGCACAGAATCGGCAAGTGTTTCGATCTGCTGTACATAGGGTCGCTATGAGTCGGACTTGACTCGACGGCACCTAACAACAACAACAACAACATCTTCCATCTGGTGAAGTCCATGTGTATAGTCTCCGTTTATGATGTTGAAAAAATGTATTTGCAAAGGTATTTGAAAAGGTCATTGGTCCGACAAAATTCTATCATGCTATCTCCAGCTTCATTTCTGTCACCAAGACCATATTTTCCAACTACTGGGCCTTCTTCTTTGTTTCCAACCTTTGTGTTCCAGTCACCAGTGATTATCAGTACGTCTTGATTGCATGTTTGATCTATTTCAGATTGCAGAAGCTGGTAGAGGTCTTCCCTTTCTTCATTTGTGGCCTTAGTGGTGGGTGCATAAATTTGAATAATAGTTATATTAACTGGTCTTCCTTGTAGGCATATGGATATTATTCTATCACTGACAACATTGTATTTCAGGACAGATCTTGAAATGTCTTTTTTGATGATGAATGCAACCCCATTTCTCTTTAGTTTATCATTCCCAGCATAGTAGACCATATGATTGTCTGACTGAAAATGGCCTATGCCAGTCCATTTTAGCTCACCGATGCCTAGAATGTCAATGTTTATGCGCTCCATTTCTCTTTTAACAATTTCTAATTTGCCTAGATTCATACTACGTACATTCCATGTTTCAATTATTAATGGATGTTTACAGTTGTTTCTCCTCATTTTGAGTCGTTCCACATCAGCAAGTTAAGCACCCTGGGGTTTTACTCCATTTCCTTCATCATGGTAGACTCTACTCGGAGGAGGCAACTCTTCCCCAATAGTCTTTTGAGTGCCTTCCAAGCTGGGGGCCTCATTTTCAGGCACTATATCTGACAGTGTTTCTCTGCTATCCATAGGGTTTTCAATGGCTAGTTGTTTCGGGAGTGGCTCGTCAGGTCCTACTCCCTAGTATAAGCATTATGACCTTCTAATTTTTGTCTAATTCTGATTTGTTGAATTTCGAATCCCATAAGCATAACAGTATCATATAAAGCACAATGTAGTCCTCAGACATTATCAGTGGCTGACTCTTCTCTGTCCTCTTTCCTTTATTCATCATCAGCACCAATGAAGCAAAGACCCCTAGAAAAGCATACCTTTTCCAGATGCGCCTCTTCTCCTTGGTGGTCTTCTTGAGCAACAGACTTTTAGAAGACAGTCTACCTGCAGTCTGCCTTGAGCCACTCAATCTCTACAGAGAAGTTCCCTTCACCGCATCCGTTTTCTGCCAAACTGAAGGCTGCTGCATTCCACTGAGTCACCTGCCACCCAAAAAGGCAGGCCCATCTAAAGGGTGGGACTGGACGGAGGCTGTCCAGCTCTTTTCTCTGTTCTTCTCCCCCTGCTAGGGAAGGTAGGACCCACTCTGCCAAGGGCCCTCTGCATATTCCTTTCTCCTCGAGGAATCGGAATTTTCGTGTCTGGTGCGCATTAGACAGAATTTTCCTGACACCAGTGTGCGGATTTTTACCACCACCCTGAGTTTGAAAGGACCACAGGTTCTTCTGCAGGTATTTTTTTAGCATTTGCCAGCTCTTGTCCCTAGACTCATTTGAATACTTTGTTTTTCTTCCTGTGCTATCTCTGCCTTCCCACCTGTCCTTCCTGCTTCCCAGTACTCTCGGATGAATGAATTTTGTAATAGTAGCTGTTGTATTTTGTGGACTTGTTTTTGTTGTTTTTCTGTGAAGCACACACATTGGATGTGGGAGATAAAGGAGTATCTCAGTTCCTCCTGGTTACTCCTTTTGTAGCCATCACTCTCATGTTTTTGTTAACTCAGGTTAGGTTTTGGCCTCTCTTGCTCTATAGTAAAAAAGAAAGGAAGAAAAAAAAAGAGCCTGAAGAGATGATACAGAAAGAAAGATCTCTCAGCCAAATTGGCTGGGTTTTGAGGAGTAATTTTCTTTCTTCCCTTTGAAGGGGAAATGCTCTTTTCACTGATACATTTAAAGTTCCCCTTTAAATACATAAATACACTGGTACATTTAAAGTTCCTCTCCCCTGTGGGGAGGTACCAATTTTGGACAAGTGCCACTGTAAAACAGGATGATCAGAGAACCTGAACTTTTCAGCTGTAGAGGATGGAAATTCACTGTTGGTCACTGCCAGATCTAATTGATACCTCAAAGGAATATTGGGTGCTGCAAATAGGAACTGAAGGGGTAAATTTACGAAACCCATTAAACCTGTGATTGGTGACGTTTCCCTGGCATTTTAAGAAACTAAGTATGGGGTAGGAGGGCACATGTCAAAAACTTGTGTGATTTTAAAATGTAACAATTAAACATGAACTGGTTTCCCACAAAGTGTGTTCTGATTGAATTTGCAAATCATGATCTCAAGATACATGTACTCATAGATCACACAACTTTGTCTTGAATAATCTGGTTGTAGGTTGGAGAGATTAGCCCTGAAAATTTTTCCTTAGGAAAGTTTGGGTTATGATTATATAGTTATATGTTCATCTTATAAAAGGTTTTGGGACTGTTACGTTGCTTTAAAAAAAAAAAATCAGTTCAGACCAGTTGGAAAAATCTTAAGAATTTTTCTGAATTTACCTTGTGTACAAAGTGGTGTATTTTTAAGCATTTTAGCTGTCAGTGAAAGTAATTTGTGTCCAAGTAAGGGCTGTTTAATGTGGAATTCTGATTATATTCAAAATTAGATAAAACAGTTATCTGGAATAATTCTAGGCACTGGGAGGAATGAAGATAGGGCAATTACCTTATTTTTCTTTTTAAAGGGGATTCAAAAGTATCCTAGCTTTAGAACCTTTATTTTGAAATGGTATCTTTAAAAAAAATTGTCCTGTGTGCTTCATAAAAAAACAAAACAACACCCAAAACACAACCTAGTGTCCTTGTACTCCTCAGATTGTCAAAGGAAGCTTCTCTCTCATTCACTTGTTTCACGAGGTTTACTGCCTCAGTTCTGGCAGGTTTCCCAGAGCTGGATCACCTGGATATCTGATCACTTAGATTATTTTTGCTTTATGGACACACTATAAGATTCTTGGCCTGACTCAGTTAAAAGTCTCCCTTAACTTTTTTTTTTCTTTTTCTTTTTCTTTTGAAATGAACATTACTAACATACTAAATAAAACTAAGTTTAGAATGCAAACAAGGTATAAGTTTCAGAATTACCTACCATATTCTGGGAATAGTCTTAGGCATCAGTGATACAGAGATAGACAAGACATGGCCCTGGCTCTCATGTTGACGGGGACCAGATATGCTGTACAGATTGTAGAGGGAGCACAGAGGATACCTAACACACTTTGATGGAGAGAATAGACAGAGAAGCCTTTTTTCTGTTTTTTTTTTTTTTTTTCTTCTTCTTGAGACAAGTCTTGCTGTGTAGACCAGGTTATCCTTGAATTTGTGTTGAACTTCTGCTTCAGTGTCCTTAGTGCTGGGATGACAGGCATGTGTCATTATGCCCAGCTTCAGAGAAGGCTTCTAAGACAGGGTCATTGTGTAATTTATTATCCTGGCTGACATAGTTTTAACAGTGAAAGGGAATGCAATAATCATTACATTAGGACAACAGCAAAGCCCATTCTGGGCTAACTTCTGGAGGTGGTCACTGTGTTCCAAGAGGTAAGTTTTGAGTTTTAAGGACAAGGAGGAATTAAGCAGGTTGATTGAGGAATACTCCTTTTAAGTAGAAGCAGTAGTAGGTAAAAACACAGTGGAGTGTGAGAGAGCATAGAATTAGTTGGAAGCATGTGAAATTGCCATTTTATAAGTGGGAAAGGGTCAAATATTTGTAATTTTACATAGTTTAACCTGATATATTAAGGTAACATGAGAACAGTATTTTTACTTAGTGGCAGGTATTGAGTCTAGAAAAGGGTCTGAACCACATCATGAAGTTTTTGAGTACCACATTGTGGACTTTGGATTTTGTTCTGAAAGTGGTTGTGTGTGTGTTTATTTTTAAAATTTTAATGAAATCTTTAATTTTTGTATAAGGAATACATTATCATGGCCTAAAAATAAAATCTATTGGTATGGGTGAGAGTAGTCTGTCTTTTTTCAATTTTTGTTAGGTACTGATACTTGAAGCAAAAATAATATGGAAGCTTTCATTTATGTATGCCCTGGAATAGTTAAAACTCTGGAATTATGTGTTTTCTGAAATTTTGTAGTATTTCCCTATAAACCCTAGGGACTTGGTGCTTTTATTTGGAGTATGGAGTGGTTAGGAGGTGGCGCTCTCTCTCAACTTCTCCAGTTTCTCTTATTTTTTAGTCCTTTTTGTTTTCTCTTCCTCTGTTGGAGGAATCAGTTTTGTAAAATTATATTTTTCTAGGAAATTATCCATTTCATCCAAGTTTTCAAATTTCTTCATATAAAGTTGAGACAAGATTTTCTCTTTTTTAAAAGTTTATTTTTGTGCTTATTAATTTTGTCTTTTTTATACTCCTCTTTTAAAATTAGATTATCTATTGCTTTATTTTCCAAAGAACTAGCTCTTGGACTTTTATTGATTAACGTAAAAAAAAATTTCTGTAAATTATATGTTCAGTCCAAGTAAGACATTGTAAAATGTGCACTCTGAACAAAATATTTCACGGAAACCTGACAGGATAAAGGTAATGGGAGAGCTAACTTGAGTAATGAACATGCAATTGCAACTGCTGTTATCTCTTCAAGGTACCGGTTTCATTTCCTTTGGATATACACCCAGGAGTAGAATTGCTGTATCATATGGTTGTTCTAATTTTAGTTTTTGAGGAATCTCTGTTGTTTTCCTCTTAATGGCCATACTGATTTACATTCCCACTAACAGTGTATGTGCGTTCTCTTTTCTCCACAACTTCACCACCACTTGTTATCTTTTGTCTTTTTGCTAACAGCTGTCCTAATCAGTCAGGTGATATCTCATTGCAGTTTTGATTTTCAGTTCATTTTTGATGAGAGGTGTTGAGCATTTTTTCATGTATCTCTTGGCTATTTGTATGTCATCTTTTGAAAAAAGACTATTCAGGACCTTTGCTCATTTTTTAATTGAGTTTTCTTGAAATTGTGTTTTGTGTTTTCTGAGTTCCTTGTATATTTTGGATATTTACCTTTCACCAGATAAATGGTTGCAGATGTATTTTGCATTCTATGTATTGTCTGTTCATTTTGTTGATGATTACCTTCACTGTGTTAAGAGGCATTTTCTGAAAGTTTTACAATTTGTAACGGTTTTAAAACAGATAAATAATCTGTAATGCAATTAAAATTAGAAGCAATACTAAGGCTAAGCACTTTTTAAGATAAAAGCATGTGTTGAATTGTAGTTAAATTTAGCTTTCTAGCCTTGTTTGATGGCCTGGTATCTTAATGCTGAAAATGCTCATTCTACAGGTAGAACTCAATGAGTGTTGAAATGAGTGTTGAACATAGAGGGCTGAGTAATATATGACCCCTATCAGTGGACTTGGGGCTGGGATTTAGCTCAGTTGGTAGAGCGCTGCGCTGCAGTCTCTGTGGTCCCGAGTTCAATTCCCAGCACCGCAAAGATGGGAGAAGAACCTGGCAATCCACTCCCAAGGCAATCCCGAAACAGTCAGCCATTGAAAACCCTGTGAGGGTTGCTGTGAGTCGGATACTGACTCCACGGCACCTAACAACAACAACATTAGTGGACTTGGAGATGTGTCACCCAGATTCTCTTACACAGAAAGGTTTACTGCCTAACTTTGAGGAATGTGGAATCCAGGAAGCCCCCTCAGCCAGTGCCTTAACTGTTTGACTCAGTTCCAGAGACTGCTTCCCCTAGGTCATAAGCACCCAAGGGTGGCATACATTGAGAACCTGAACAAGGAGGAAGTCTAAAGACCTGGACATTTCAGTTCATCATAGAGCACTCTGATGGACAGTACTTGCTTTAAAGTTTCCATTTAGTTGGCTGAAGTTTTGTTAGTCTGTATCACAGTTTCAGTTCTGCCCAAACTTGCTCTTTTTGCCTTCTACTCACTGGTGGTGATTCCTGAGAAACATTTTGTATCCTAAATATGCTGTTACCTGAACTTTCAGAGAAACCAATCTACAATAACTTCTGATCTCATGGAACTAGTTTGCTGGAAGGAAATATACATTAAACAAATTACAGATATGATCAATGTTATGTAAAAGCACAGGTACCATGGTAGTGTGTTTTAAAATGTCTTAAGGCCAGTTAATGGGAGAAGGACCTGGCAATCCACTCCCAAGGCAATCCGGAAACAGTCAGCCATTGAAAACCCTATGAGGGTCGCTATGAGTCGGATACCGACTCAATGGCACCTAACAACAACAACATAGATTAGTAGTCAGAGTCTGAACCTTGGGCTACCACTCTTTCCAAGCCACTTTCCTAATTTGTAATATGGGAATGACAAATATTTTAGCTTTCAGCAGACTAGCCTGGGCTTGCCTGTGTGATTGAGGAAAGGTTATCAGAAGCAAGAGAGAAGGCCCAGTGCACATTTTTCTAGAGTGATGGCTAATCTTGATTGTTAATTTGATTGGATTGAGAAGCACCTGGGAAATTAGGAAAGCACACTTGGGGGTGATTTTATGATGGCATGTCCAGAGAGGATTAACTAATAGGAGAAGACCAGCCCTGTATTAGTTAATTTTCTTGTTGCTGTGATCAAATACCTGACAGAAACAACCTTAGGAATGATTTATTTTGGCTTATGATTTCAGAGGGTTCAGTCTATCATGGTGGGGAATGCATGGCAGAGCAGCTCAGTGTACATAATGGCAAGCCAGGAAACAGAGAGAGCAAGAAAGGAACCAAAGGTCAGATATAACCTTCAAAGGCCTGCCCTCAGTGACCTCCTTCCTCCAGCTAGGCCCCACCTCCCAAAATAGTGCCTCCAGCTAGGGACCAAGAGTTCAAACACCTGAGCCTGGGAGGGACATTTCATATTCAAACTATAACAAGCTCTGATTGGTATGCTCAACCTATACTATTGCATGGGAGTTGGCACTGTCCAATACGCCAGGGTCCTGGATGGAATAAAAGGGAAAGGAGGAGGAAGCGCACTAGTGCAGACATTATCTCTGCTTCCCAACCACCATAATGGGAGCTGCTCTTCTCTGCCACCCCTTCCCCAACATGATGGACTGAAGCCGTAAGCCAAAATAAATCTTCCCTTCAGTTGTTTTTTTTTTTTTTAGCTATTTGTCAAAGTGATGAAAAGTCTGAGTCACACATCTAGCTTTTGTTGACATTAATTTGCTAATGTCCCATTGGCCAAAACAGTTCATGTGGCCAAGCTTTGATTTGAGAATGGAGAAATAAACTTCCACCTTTACATGAAAGGTTTTGTAAAGTAAGCATATGTGTGTGTGCATTTACCCATGTGTAACACTTACCAAACATAATGTTATGTAATAGTTGTTGTTGTTGTTAGGTGCCATTGAGTCTGTATGCGACTCATAGCGACCCTCTGTACAACAGGGGAAACACTATTGTCAGTGCTTCTCTGCTGTTCATAGGGTTTTCAATGGCAGATTGATTTTTGGGAGGGGGTTGCCAGGTCCTTCTCCCAATATGTAATAGTAGTAGTTAACATTTATTGATCACATACTATACAATAATACTTCGTATAGGTTGAGCATGCCTAATCAGAAAATCCAGAATTTGAAATATCAAACTTTTTGAGCACTCTGGATTTTCAGATTAAGAATATTCCACTGGCAAAGTATATGCAGATATTCTACAATCTGAAAAACTCTGAAATCTGAAACACTTCTGATCCCAAGCATTTCAGGTAAGGGACACTCAACGTGTAAAGAGGCTACTGGGCTATTCTTATTGCACAAGTTTTGTTTCAGTAGGATATGAAAAAGAGCACACTGATTTGGAGAATATGGTATATTCCTTTTGACATTTTAGAATAATTTTAATAATGATAATAACACTTTATAAAGCCCTCTCTTCTTTTTCCTCTGCAGTAAGAAAAGTGGAAAACCTCCATTACAGAACAATGAGGTAAAAATTTTAAATCTACTTTTTGAGATTTCATGCATTTATTTCATTTATTTTTTATATCATTTTGAATTAGAATAAAATTATAGAATTTTAGACTTCAAAGAGAACTAAAACTATCACTTCCAATCCATTATATACTATATAGGTTAGAATTCTTTCTGAAACAGAGTCCTGAGAGTTATCTTCTAGTATTTACTCAAATCTGTTCATTCACTGGAGAGTACTATTCTGGCATTTATAACTATTATTAGTTTTCAATCCAGCCCATGATGAGGTTAATTTCTTCCCTTCTAGTTTTTTAAGATAGCATCTTGCAGTGTAGCCCAGGCTGGCCTTAAACTCTTGATCATCCCACTTTGCCTTCCCGAGTGTTGGGATTATAGGCATGTGCCTCCATCCCCATCACCCCTCCAAATTCTTAGTGATTGACTCTATTACATC
Organism: Pedetes capensis; assembly: GCA_007922755.1. Classification (NCBI taxonomy): domain Eukaryota; kingdom Metazoa; phylum Chordata; class Mammalia; order Rodentia; family Pedetidae; genus Pedetes; species Pedetes capensis. Next base: position 8,576 of record VMDO01029053.1, read on the forward strand.
TTTTATAACAATGCAGGACATGTCCACTTTCTCTTCTCTAATAGACACTAATATTTGAAAGTAGTTGTGTCAGTTCTGAGTCTTTTTTTTTATCCCCCCTGAGTTAAGCAATCTTTATTCCTATGAACATTTCTCTTGTCACATGGGTTTTAATCCTTGTCAATTCTGTATACATTCCTCTGGACTAACTAGATTCCTCAGACACTAAGAATAGAGTGTAGTTGCCCAAATGTGGTTTAATTAGCATGGAATAGAGCAACACTTACATTCCTTATATGAATACCATATTGCCAAAATTCAGCCTAAATTGCCTTTACTTATTTAGTCATGATTGTTTTTTACATTAAATTAATTGTAAATTATAATTTTCAGGTATCTTTCTGATGAGCAACTCTGTTGATAGATCCCCCTACATCTTGAATTCATCTTTGATTTCTTTTTTAATGACATCTTTATTGAGATATAATTCATATGCTGTGATATTTATTTAACTTTTCAATTCTAGTTCATTTCACTTTTCTAAGTTGGTTGACATATTAGTAGGGACTTCACTTTGCCTTTTGACTTTGATGCTTCCTGAATGTTAAATACTTTATTTTCCTGGTTATATTATTACTCATAACTTTAACTTCTTAAATGTTCTTTATCTAATGGTTTGTTTGCTTTTTCTATAATGTGTATGTGAAACATATCACTGAAATATTTTATAAGTTTTTTTTTTTTTTTTTTAAATATTGGGAAGTGTGCTGGGGATGTTGCTCAATGGTAGAGTGCTTGCCTCGCATGCATAAGATCCTGCCTTTAGTCCCCAGCCCTGGAAAAAATAAAGTCTAAATATTGGGAGGTTTAGAGCTTGGAAAAGGTTGATTTTAAATTTAAAATGAATTCTTAGGAAAGGGTAGTAGAATTAGCAAGTGTATTGTCTTCATGAATATTGTATTCTTATTTAGAGTGGTTTTAGGCATGATTTTTGTTATGTGTCAGGAATGGTGGAACATTTTGTTATCTCTCTAAATTTAACCTTTCTAAGGTAACTCTCAAGGGCTGGGATTTAGCTCAGTTGGTAGAGTGCTGTGCTGCAGTCTCTGAGGTCCCGAGTTCAAATCCCAGCACCACAAAAATGGGAGAAGGGCCTGGCAATCCACTCCCAAGGCAATCCCGAAACAGTAAGCCATTGAAAACCCTGAGGGTCGCTATGAGTCGGATACCAACTCAATGGTACCTAACCACCAAAGGTAACTCTCAAGACTAGTGGTTTGTTTAGAAAAAATGTTATGATGGCCGGGTGCGGTGGCGCATGCCTGTAATCCCAGTGGCTTGGGAGGCAGAGGCAGGAGGATCGCAAGTTTGAGACCAGAGGCAGTCTGTGTAACTTAGTGAGACCTTGTCTCAAAAACTGAAAAAATGGGCTGTGGGTGCTGCTCAGTGGTCCAGCACTTGCAAAGCATGCAGGCGCGAGGCCTTGGGTTCAACCTCCAGTACCACACACACACAAAAAGGTTATGATGGCTTTAGAAGAATATACCTTCATTCATGGACTGAAATGTAGTGAAAATCTAGTCAGCTTTTAGACAATTTAAGAACAGGAACCAGTGGTAAAAGGAACAGAAGAAAGACAAAGGAAGAACTGTATACTAATTAGCCACTAATGTTTTAAAGTGCTTCAGTATTACTCATATAACTTCTTTTAAACCTCCTTCAGTGTTTGTGCCAGATCATTTCTAGAGAGCAGCTAGAAATAGGTAGTCTTCTGTTTAAAACAGAAGATGGCCATTTTACCTCAGAATGATTCTGCATAAAATTCAAGCTAGGAACTGAAGATAATACAGAGATTACAGTATGTTAATAGTCTGTATTGACTAGAGGTAGGGTGAGGTTGTTACTGGGAAGGTGGGTCCGGGAGCTGTTGGCTGGCAGGTCTAGGAGCTGCCAGTCAACCAACCAGTCCAGTGAGACAGGCTTAAGGTGGCAGATTGATAACACCCTCTGAGAGACCTAGTGAAACAGGAGAGCTAAAATAGTGATACTGACTTTATACCAAACAGACAGAAATAGCAAAAAGGAAAAGAGAGGAAAAAAATAGAGTTGAGTAAATAGTCTCAACTGCCGATAAAAAGAAGAAAACAGCATGGGAAGGTGGAAAGAAATGGCTGCCAGAAACATGGTGCAGAGTGTCTCAGCAGGAAAAGAAAACTACTACTGTAACAGGACTCTGCAATCAAGAACACCATTACCAATCCCACCAGTGCAGTGCTAGCTACAGACCGTGGTGTGAGTTCGGCACGGGAGCCCAAGGCTCAGGCTCACCAGAGAGAGTGCCACCAGTGACCAGCCATCATCCTGCTGGTGTGGTGCCAGCTGCACAGATTGCATTGTGAGTTTGTTGCAGGAGCCTTAGGCTCCAACTCACTGGGGAGAGTGCTACCAGTGATCCACCATCATCCCGTCAGTGCTGTGCTGGCTGCGCAGCCTGCTGTGGGAGTTCAGCATGGGAACCCAAGCCTGAGACTCATCTGAGGGAAGGGCATCAGCAATGGGCCATCATCCTGCTGACAAAGGAGCCTATCAAAACCTCTTTCCACATGGAGGAGATGAGGTACGGAGCCTGACACACGAGGGAAAAGACCTCATAAACTTTCGGGAGATAATTTGCAGAACAGACAGCTGCAGCTAATGGGACAGTGCCCCACACGTGGACTGTAGGTAGAAGGTGTGATGGGGAGCAAGACTGGGGATTTGGCCAAGCCACCCCAATGAGGAAATACATACTTCTGCACTGGCTAAGGATAGAGTGGCCACTGGGTGCACTATACTTGGGGACCTAGTGGCAAGGAGCCAGACAGTTCATGAATCAGAGGGACCATAAGGAGTGGGACAACAGCCAGATAGAAGGCAAAAGTCTTAAGGAACTGAATGACACTCATGTAGTCTGAATATATCAGCACAAGTTGAGTGGCTTGGGGTTGCTGTTTTTTGTTTGTTTTTTAACTGAGAGGGTTGAGAGGTTCTGGGATTCTGTTTTTGCAAGGTATATTTCCCTGCTTATTATTATCATCAATATTATTTTTTCTCTTCTTATTTCTGAGTGTTCTGGGGTTGTGTTTTTAATATGTATCTGTTTGTCATAACCAAAACTTGACATCTGACACCCTTGTATTGGCTAGACCTTCCACCCAGACCAAGCAGTGGGCAAGCCTCAACAGAAAAACACATGAAACATGAAAGGTCTGGTTGGATGGGAAGCCCCAATAAATCAAAGCCCTTCAGTGCGTAATTTCAAAGTAATCAAAGTTTAGAGATGCTAGAAAAAGAATTTAAAAGACTGTTAATAAATATATTGAAAGACCTCAAAGACACAACAGTGAGTGCAGTTGAAACACTGGGCAAAACGTATCTAACTTGGAAGAAAAATTCAGCAATGGAATTGAGATTCTGAAGAAGAATCAAACAGAAATGCTGGAATTATAAAGCAAAGTCAGTCAATCAATTGAATATTTTGATAGAATCTACAGTAGCTAGACTGGATGAAGCTGAAAACAGGATTGCTGATACTAAAGAAAAAGTTGAGAGTCTTATCTACTCAGATGCCAAGAAAGAAAGAAAAATGCGACAGTATGATCTATACATTCAGCAGGTCTTCAATAAAATGAAGACATACAACCTATGAATTCAGAGAGTACATGAAGGGGGTAAAAATAACACTAGGGGATTAGTAAATCTTTTCAATGAAATAATAACTGAAAACTTCCCAAAACAAAAGGAAGAGATAAATATCCATACAACTGAAGAATCCAGAACTCCAAATAGAGTAGACCAGAAGAGATTCTCTCCATGACAAATTATAATTGGAAAGCCAAAACTGGATAGCAAAGAAGCTATTTTAAAAGCTGCAAGAGAGAAATACCAACTCACTTACAAAGGCAAGCCCATCAGAATAACAGCTGAATTCTGAAAAGCAAAGTTAAAGGCAAGGAAAGCATGGTCAGACATTATTCAAGTCCTGAAAAAGAATAATTGCCATCCAAGATTACTTTACCCAGCAAAACTAACTTAAAATAGATGGAGAGTTCGAGACGTTCTGTGATATTGACATGTATAAATGATTTGCAACCATCAAGCCAGTATTGCAGAAGATCCTTAACAAAACATCACACATGGGAGTGGAGAGAAACTCCAAATGCAAGATCAAAGGAAGGAATAATAGATATGAGGAGAACTTAACAATATAGCAAGCTAAATATGAATCAAAAAACAGAAACATACTAAATTGGTGCAGAATAATAATCTTAATTACCCTAAATGTAAATGTTCTCAACTCACCATTCAAGAGACACCAACTGGCCAACAGGATTAAAAAACAAAAATTCTCAATTTGTGGAATTCAGGAGACTCATCTCATCCATGAAAAATATGAATGTCTGAAAATTCAAGGCTGGAATACAGTATACTAAGCATGTGGGAACCAAAAAAAGCAGGAGTAGCCATAACAATTTCTGACAATTTAGACTTCAATCCCAAACTAATCAGAAGAGACAAAGATGGTCTCTACATATTAGTAAAAGGAACAGTCATCTAGGAATCCATAACAATATTTAATATTTATTCACCAAATATAGGAACACCTAGCTTTATAAAACAAATTTTATTGGAGATAAAGGATCACATTATGCTAGACGCAATAATTATGGGAAATTTGAATACCCTACTATTCTTGAAGAGACAAGTCATCAAAATTAAGCAGAGAAACAATGGACTTAAACCACACCATAGACCAACTGGAACTTACGGATATCTACAGAATATTCCATTCATGATATAGGGAATGCACATTCTTCTCAGCACCACATGGAATTTTTTCTAAAATAGTCTATATTTTAGTCCACAAAAATGGCTTCGACAAGTCCAAAAAAATCGAAATCATCCTGTGTGCCTTATCAGACCACAGTGGTATAAAACTAGAACTCAAAAGCAAGAAAAATCTCAAAAATGTTACAAATACATGGAGACTAAATAACATATTTCTGGATAGTCAATGGATCATCAAAGAAATCAGAGGGGAAATTAAGAAATTCCAGCAATCAAATGAGGATGAAAACACATCCTACCAAAACTTATGGAATACAGCAAAGACAGTCCTAAGAAGGAAGTTCATAGCCATGAATACCTTCATCAATAAGCTAGGGAAGGCCCAATTAAAATACTTACTGACATACCTCAAGGCACTAGAAGGCCAATAACAAGCCAACCCCCAAAGGGGCACACAGAAAGAAATTATGAAGAGCAAGGCAGAAATTAACCAATAAGAAACTAAAAAGACCATACAAAGAATTAATGAAACCAAGCTGGTTCTTCACAAAGGTCAGCAAAATTGGCACTCCCTTAGGCAGACTCACCAAAAGAAATAAAGAAAAGATCCAAATAAGAAAAATTAGATGATAACAAGGTCATAACCACAGATACCAATGAAGTCCAGAAGATCATCAGAGACTATTTTGAGAAATTGTACTCCCCCCAAAAAAGAAAATACAGAAGAAATGGGTAAGTTCCTTAACACATATGAATTACACAGATTAAGCCTGGAGGACACAAGACAATTAAAAAGACCCATTACGTTCAATGGACTGGGATTTAGCTCAGTTGATAGAGCACTGCTCTGCAGTCTTTAAGGTCCCGAGTTCTATTCATAGCACCACAGAAATGGGAGAAGGATGTGGCAGTCCACTTCTGAGGCAATCCTGAAATAATCAGCCATTGAAAACCCTGTGAGGGTCGCTATGAGTCAGACACGAATCGACAGCACCTAACAATAACAGCAACAATTACATTCAACAAATTAGAGACAGTAATAAAAAATCTCCCAACAAAGAAAAGTCCAGGTCCTGATGGGTTTACAGCTGAAATCTTATCAAACCTCCAAAGAAGAATTAATACCTATTCTCCTCAAATTATTTCATAAAATAGAAAACTCATTCTATGAAGCCAGTATCACCCTGATACCAAAACCAGACAAGGACTCTTCAAAGAAAGAAAACCATAGACCAGTTTCCCTGATGAACATTAATGCAAAAATCCTCTATAAAATTCTGGCAAACTAAATCAAAACAACTCTGAGATTCTACCTAACTCTAGTAAGAATGTCCAAGACCAATAAAAATAATAATAACAAATGCTGGCTAGGTTGTTGAGAAAAAGGAACCCTTTTACACTGTTGGTAGGACTGTAAATTGGTTCAACCACTTTGGAAATCAATGTGGAGATACCTCAGAAACTAAAAATAGAACTGCCATATGACCCAGCTATACCACTACTGGGAATGTACCCAAAAAGAGAGAAGTCATCATACCACATAGACACCTGCATCTCCATATTCAGTGCAGCACTTTTCACAATAGTGAGGATATGGAACCAACCAAGGTGCCCATCAACAACAGAATGGATGAATTGTACATATATACAATGGAATATTACTCAGAAATAAAAAATGAAATAATCTCATTTGTGAAAAAATGGATGGAAATGGAGAGCATCATCTTAAGCAAATGAATACAGGCTCAAAAAGAAATACTTTATGTTCTCACTCATATGTGGGAGCTGAATCATATTTAAAGGAAGAAAAGATATATAAAAATTCACAACTAAAACTTAGTGAAGAAGGGACAATATAAAGAGTAGAAAGAAGTAGGGAGGGAAGTAACACAGGGAAGTGAAGGGATGAATGGGAAGAAGATGATTTCAATGTAAACAGCACAACTTCATGAGTACATTGGAAAAATAGGGGAATATAACCCAAACATGCATTTGAGTCTTACCACATATTAGTCATAAGGCTCCATAAACCTTGTGGGCTGCCAGAAGAGATGTAAAGGATGCATAAAGGAAAAAGGCAATGCTGTATTCCTCAGCAGCATTTACTAATAAAGGGAGATAAAAAAAATTTCTGGCAAACTTAATTCAATAACACATAAAAATGATCATATACCATGATCGGATGGGCGTCATTCCACATATGCAAACCTGGTTCAACATACAAAAATCAATTAATGCAATTCAACATACCAAGAGACTTACAGGCAGAAACCACATGATCATCTCGATTGATGCTGAGAAGGCCTTCAACAAGGTACAACGTACTTTCATGATAAAAGTACTGAAGAAATTGAGTACAGTAGGAACTTATTTCAATATCATAAAGCCATTTATGGCAAACTTATAGCCAACATTATATTAAATGGGGAAAAATTAAAAGCTTTCTTTCTAAGATCAGGAACAAAACAAGGATGTCCACTCTCTCTTCTGTTATTCAGTATTGTGATTGAAGTCCTAGTGAGAGCAATCAGGCAATAGAAAGAAATTAAAGGAATACAGATAGGCAAAGAAGAGGTCAAATTATCCTTATTTGCAGATGACATGATTCTCTACCTGAAGGACCCGAAGAATTCCACTAGAAAACTCTTAGAGGTAATTAGCTCCTTCAGCAAAGTAGCAGGATACAAAATTAACACCCCAAAATCAGTAGCCTTCCTTTATACCAAGAGTGAACAGGAAGAGAAGGAAATCAAGACAAAAATCCCATTGACAACAGCACACCAAAAGTTAAATATTTAGCATTCATCCTAACCAAAGACCAAAAAGATCTCTACAAGGAAAACTTTAAACAATTAAAGAAGGAAATAGTAGAAACTAGAAGATGGATAACGTTCCTTGCTCATGGATCAGGAGAATTAATATTGTGAAAGTGGCTATGTTACCAAAAGCAATTTACAGATTTAATGCAATTCCCATCAAAATTCCAATGACAGACTTTGCAGAAATAGAAGCAAACACTCCTAAAATTCATATGGAAGCACAAAAGACCACATATCACCAAAACAATCTTGGGAGGGGGGAAAACAATGTAGGAAGTATCACAATACCTGACTTCAAACTATACTACAGGGCCACTGTGGCAAAAAAAAGGCCTGAGGATCAGTGGAACAGAATTAAAGACCTAGAGATACACCGACAGAACTATAGCCACTTGCTTTTTGACTAAGGGGCTAAAAATGTTCAATAGAGAAAAGATAGTCTTTTCAACAAATGGTGCTGGGACAATTAGATGTCCATTTCAGAACATTGAAAATAGACCTGTATCTCTCAATGTATATGAGAATCAACTCAAAATGGATCAGGTACCTCAACATAAAACCAGAAATCTTAAAACCATTAGAAGAAAAGATAAGGTACACGCTTCAACACATAGGTATAGCCAAGTATTTCCTGAAAAGACTCTAGTTGGGCAGGAACCTGCACCTAGAGTTGACAAATGGGACTACATGAAATTAAACAGCTTCTTTGCTATTCATAGTGTTTTCAAAGAAAACCTTATGAGGAAGAACTCGGCATCAGGATTGGAGGAAGACTCATTAACAACCTGCATTATGCAGATGATGCAACTCCACTTGCTGAAAGTGAAGAGGATTTAAAACATTTACTGATGAAGATCAAAGATCATAGCCTTCAATATGGGTTGCGACTAAATATCAGCAAAATAAAAATCCTTACAACTGGGTCAGCACGCAACTTCACATTAAATGGAGAAAAGATTGAGGTTGTCCAAGATTCTACTTTGCTTGGCTCCATAATCAACACCCGTGGAAGCGGCAGTGAAGAAATCAAAAGACACATTGCTCTAGGAAAAGCTGTGGCAAAAGATCTCTTTAGAGTATTGAAAAGTAAAGATGTCACATTGAAGACGAAGGTGCGTCTGACTCATGCCATGGTATTTTCAGTCGCATCATATGGTTGTGAAAGCCAGACATTGAACAAGGGAGACAGGAAAAGAATTGATGCTTTTGAATTTTGGTGCTGGAGACATCTATTGAATATACCATGGATTGCCAAAAGAACCAACAAATCTGTCCTAGTAGAAGTGTGACCAGAGTGCTCCTTGGAAGCAAGAATGGCCAGACCGCATCTTACATATTTCAGACATGTAGTCAGGAGAGATCAATTCCTAGAGAAAGACATCATGTTTGGGAGAGTGGCAGGTCAACGCAAAAGAGGAAAACCCTCCACCAGATGGATTGACACAGTGTCTGCAACAATGGGCTTAAACATAAATGAGATCATTTGCCTAGCACAGAATCAGCAAGTGTTTCAATCTGCTGTTCATAGGGTCACTATGAGTCGGACTCGACTCGACAGCACCGAACAACAACAAACAGCTTCTATACAGCAAAGGAAACAATCAACAGAGTTAAGGGAGAGCCCACAGAATGGGAGAAAATCGTTGCATCCTATACATCAGACACAGGACTAATTTCTAGAATATATAAAGAAGTTAAGAAATCAAACACCATGACAACAACCCAGTAAATAAATGAGCAATGGAACTGAACAGACAATTCTCAAATGAAGTAATTTACAAATGGCTAGTAAACACATGGAAAAATTCTCAATATCCCTAGCCATTATGGAAATGCAAATCAAAACAACACTTAGATTCCATCCCTCTCCAGTAAGAATGGCCAAGATTTAACAAAACATAATAAATGCTGACAAGGATGCAGAGAAAAAGGAATGCTTTTTACACTGCTGGTGGGGCTGTAAACTGGTTCACACTTTGGAATCAATATGGAGGTACCTCAGAAAGCTAAGAATAGAACTGCCATATGACCTAGCTCTTCTCCTGGGGATATACCCAAAGGAAGATAAGTCATCATACCACACTTCCATATTTAATGCAGCACTTTTCACAATCACAAGGGTATGGAATCAACCAAGATGTCCATCAGTGGAGGAATGGATGAAAAATTACGATATATCTACACAGTGGAATGTTACTCAGCAATAAAGAATAATGAATTTATGTCATTTGCATCAAAGTGGATGGAACTAGAGAACATCATCTTAAGTGAACAAACCTAATCCCCAAAAGAGAAATACTATATATTCTCACTTATATGTGGGAGCTAAATTTAAAGGAATGAAAAAAAAAAACCTATTCATAGGTAGATAAATGATCTACCATAAAATGATCATAAAAATGATCAACCATACTTATCTAAGAAGGGGAAATATAAGCAAAATTGAAATAAAGGGGAGAGGTCAGTGGGTGAGAGTGGAGGTTGGTGTAGAGACTGTGAAATAAAGTAGCAGAGGAAAGGAGGAGAGGAAAATCTCAAAATATGTGATGCATCTATATGAATACATGGGAAATATGAGCCTGTAAAATATGTAAGTTGACGAATGTGTAAGCAAAAATGATGTAATGGTTGCATAATGGATATAACAAAAAAGTATTATTAGTCTGTACCCCACCAGCATTTATTTAAAACATACACACACACACACACACGCACGCACGCACGCACGCACGCACGCACACAGTCCAAAGCAGGAGGCTGGCAGCACAACCTATAAAAACCTCGATCTTTCCATTCAGTATATAAAAGAATTTATATCTGACACTTAAGTTATAGTAGAGAATATAGAATCCTAGGAATACCGGGTGCTGTAGGCTTGGGGAAAAGGACCTGGCAGCTCACTCTCCCCAAAAAACAATAAGCCATCGAAAACCCTATGAAAAGCAGAGAAGCACTGACAATAGTGCCAGGCATGACAGTGTTAGGCAGTGTTTCATATGTTGTACACAGGGTCGCTGTGAGTCAGATACCAACTCTATAGCACCTAACAATAACAGCAACAAGAGAATATACAATAGGTTTATTAAAAATAGTACACCTTTGAGGAATAATTACAGGGAAAACTGAAGTACCTGGAGAAGCTTAGGTAAACCTGGAAAGGAAATTGGAAAAATATGCGTTCCCTGGGGGAATCAGCATAAGGATATTTCTATTCCCCAGGGGAAGGTAAAGAAGCCAGCAAACAGGAGAGTTAAGGAGGCTCTCAGAAGGAAAAGCGCCTTGTGTAGACAGAAGATGGTGGGTCTGAGAGGTGAGGCATGCACGTGGTTACTGAAGAGAGAAGAGGAGAGGAGCAGAGAGAGAAAAGGGGAGTATGAGAGAGGAATGGAAAAAGAGAGTGGGCACATGTTTCCTCTAGTTTTATTCAAGCTAGGGAGTGCCCAATGTGACATCAGCCCTGTTGCCCAATTCTAGCCACCTAGTGTGACTTGGGGCTGGATTCTTTGTTTTGTAAATGGCTCTATGATTAGAGTAGGGTGTGGGACCCTTTTGAAAGTATCCTCCCAGTGTCCTCAGAGCTGTAAGTAGCTTCTTCATCATGGCAGAAAGGCAGGAGCCATTTTCAGTCCCCTTTTCTTCCCCATTGCCTAGGCTAATGCCTAAGCCAGCTACCTAACAAGGTGAAAGAAATTGGTGACAGGAACATAAACCTGAGAGTAGAAGTTTATTTTTAAAGGTAGTTGGTTGTGTATTCCCAACTCTTTGTTCTTTTCTTCATGTCATCAAGTTAGATATTAATTTAATTAAAGCAAACTTACACTAACATTTGTCTAATAGTATTTGCTCTACCATGGGCATTTGTCAAGAGCATAGTTGTTAATCCCAAGTAAGTGATGAGAGTCAGGAAACAGCTCAGTAGGGGTGAGGATTCTTTAGTGTCTTGCCTTTTCCAGGGAAGTTTTTCCTGCCCCTAACTAGTCCAAAAGCAATAAAATAAATAGGCTTTGCTACAGCCTGTTGATGTCACTTTTTCCTTACCTTTGCAAGTGGTTTTGTACTTCTATTTTCATAGATCCATTGAAAACAAATCTCTAAGGGAGCTGAAGCTATCTTACCTTAAATACCTCTACACTGATGACTGAGTCTTAATTCTTACGGCCTCAAGGCTTTATCCTCTGTAGGCCCTGCCTACCTTTTGTCATTCTTGTTCCCTATTCTCTAGGATTTTGCTGTTAACCCCAGTTTTACTTCCAATGTTGAGTTTTTGTGCTGGTGTTCTTGTGCTGTTCATTCCACTGCCCCTCCCCTCCTCATAAATAATCATATGGCTTCATTTTATTTACATCTCAGCTTAAACGTCAAAGAGATCCTCAACGTGATCCTGTCTGAATCATTCTGTTTCTCATGAACGTGCCTAATCTATCTGTAATCATTTACTTATTGCTTTGCTTTTATCTGTGTTTCCCCTGCTAGAATGTGCACATAAGGTAAGGAGCCTTGTATGTCTTTGAATTTATGAGGAAGAGTGAATTGACAAATTGCATATTGAAAATGTTAAATGATAACTCTAGGAATATAGGTTTCCTGTAATTGATACTGGGGGAAATCTTGTCCAGGATTTTTTTTTTTTAATCTTCTGTTAATCATTTAAGTGGTCAATAAAAGTCAGTAAATACTTGACCATTTCTTAGCTGTCTCTCTGACCTTGTCTACTATTAATGCTTTTCTTATAGCTTCATCTGGAATGGCCATTTTGTTTCTAAAGCACTTTAACCATATTTTAACCTTGTTATTTTGCACTATTTCTTCTGCTTATGCTATTTTTCTCCCACATACTCACATCTTACTCCTTATTCAGTTTCTAGGTAATATTTTCTTGGAAGCATGTGTGAAGAGCAGCACAAGTCTGTGCTCTCTAAATGGCAGTATCCATCTTGATAGTTGTCTTTATTGATTTAGATGAAACATGGTTCTTTAATTGTTATGCATTTGGTATAAGTGTCTTAAAAGGTCTTTTTCCCCTTCTAAATGTAGAAAGAAGGAAAAAAAGAGCGAGCTGTGGTGGACAGGGTGTTTTTATCAAGGCTCACACAGATTCTGAAAATCATGATTCCTAGAACATTTTGTAAAGAGGTAAGTCCTATGAAATTATAATGGTAAGTGTTCAACTTTCAAGTTTCATGAAATCAGAAAAATAAATCACAATACTATATGCACATATTATCTGTGTAGGTAAAGAAGCCTAAAATTACTATCTGTTATGTAAATACTTTTGTTTAGTGCCAGTTTTTAAGTAACCACTTGTTTATGAGATGCTATTTCATCCATTTTTTTTGTGGAATGCTAGAGTGTTGCAGTGCAGCTACCTTAAATGCTATTGATTTGTTATAGTTAAGTACTATTAATAAAAATAAGATTAAATTTTAAAAGGTAAACCTTTTTATTACATTGAGATTTTAATAGGTCACATCGAAACAGTAGGTTTGAGGATTGTATCTTCATATTTGATTATTTTTGTTGTTGTTTATTGTTGTTAGGTGCTGTCAAGTTGTGTCCGATGAATAGTGACCTTCAAAGGGTTTTCAGTGGCTGTTTCGGGATTGCTTTGGAAGTGGATTGCCATGTCCTCCTTCTGTTTTTGTGGTGCTGGGGATTGAACCCCAGTCCTCAGAGAGTGCAGAGCTGCACTCTACCAACTGAGCTAAACCCCACCCCAGAAATATATTTTTAAGGTAGCCAAAATGATAGCTGAATTCTATAAATATTTTCAGCAAGTGAGTGGTAATAAGAATAAAATTTCATTATTTTCTTTACCCTTTTATCAAGATTATTTTTATCATTATTTGATAAATATTTTTAATGATTTTGAAAATATTGCTATGTTCTCCGTCTTTACTCACCTTAGCATTCTCTCATTCTATAACTGGAAATATCATCACCTTTGACTCTCCTCCTCATTCCTCATCCTTTTAACCACTGGAATCTGATAATTTTTTCTCCTGATCTTTAAAAGTCTATTCTGCCAAATCTATCTTCTTGAAACCTAATGCTTCCCATTGTTCAAATTTTAAAATGTGTTAGCTTGTAGCAGTAGTGAGTCAAGGATAAGATAACAAGTGCTGCAGCTCCCAAAGAGAACTCTTATTCTTCCATCACATGGGACTTGATCTTACTTCCCTTACCTTGGACATCATGTCCTTGAGAAACTCTAAAAGAAAATGTAATAAACCAACCATGGTTTGCGAAGTAGAGATTGGAGGATTGCGAGTTCGAGGCCAACCTAAGCTACACAGTGAGAACCTATCTAAAAAACAACAAAACAAAAAAACAGGCACCATAGTATACATCTGTAATCCCTGTGGCTCAGGAGGCTGAGGCAAGAGGATCATGAGTTCAGGGCAGCCTAAGCAACTTACTGAGACACTGTTTCAAAATAAAAAATAGAATAAGGGCTGGGGATGTGGCTCTGGTAGAGTACTTATCTAGCACATGTGAGGCCCTGGGTTCCAGGCCTGCAGAAATAATAATACTAATAATATTATTATTATTATAATATTATAATATATTAATTATATATAATTATATATAGATAATATAAGAAATAATATATTAATTATATATAATATAATAATTGTTAATTAATAATTATTTTTCTTTTCTACAACCTACCTGGCTCTGAGGAATCCTTATTTAAGATAGAAGCTTTTTGCTAGACTTCCAGCTCAGTGGTAGAGCACTCGCCTATATAATAATAATAATAATAATATTATATTAATATCATTATATGTTAATATATTTTATATCAATATCATATTATTGTTATATTAACATATTAATATTACATTAATATATAATAATATAATATATTGTTTATTTTAATATTAATATTGATATAACAATAATATTAATACTTATTATTTATTAATAAATAATTA